>JAIGNY010004072.1:1662500-1707500 GCA_020152595.1 Chiridota heheva
CGATGCCGAAACTCCAAATTGTTCCAGCAATGGTACTTCTTGATCGCCTACAGTTTGAGGAGCAATAATTTCGGTGTAGACAAACAGGTGTTTGATGTTCTCCGAGTTCCAAGCTTGCTCACCGTCCCGCCAATTATGGGTGACCACGCACATATCGTCACATCTGAAACTTTGACACGTTTTTCCTTTGAGTACTACGACTCGTCATTCCACAGCACTCATCTTCAAACGTCCGTTATATTCGACCCCAGCAAAGTTCAGCAACCCTCGAGCGTTTGTAGGTAAATACATTCTCTCTCCGATAGTAGCGTTATTCACTTCTCTCAACGGCTTCAACTCGATCTTATGCAATATCTGTTGGTTTGCGTGTCTCCTAAAAAATGCACTTGTTTCAGGGCAAATCTGGTACCATGATTTAGGGTAGCTGAAACTTACTAAACCGACTTACCATGCGCCATCGAAGTGTAGGGGTCTTGAAAGAATGTTTCGAAATTCTGTCACTGTGTTTTTGGGACACACATTCATGGAGCCATTGCTCGGCAACGTCACGTAAAAAAGAATAGTCATGGTAACGTGTCACACTCGAATAAAGGTATTGTCAAACGACTTTACAATTTAACAACATCGGTGACTTAACTCTTGAATTTGGGAGGGTAACCGTACCAGTTATTCTTTCGTACCGTCTTTACGCTTTCGTGATCAAAGATTCTTTTCGATTCTATAAACCGCGTCTATTTCCTTTTTAGCGATCTTTTGTAATTCCTCTCGATAAAAGGTACCGGCCACTTCTTCTTCTTCCTCGAGATCTCTAAGCGCATACACGACGGGTTGACGCCGGATCACTTTGTCGATTAGAAATACTTCTTCGGTCCATCGCGGCAGATAGCCTTTACAAAACGGCCGTGTGACCATACTCAAGCAAACGACGTCTCCTATTTGCAAGGTTTGATCGACACCTTTCTTCTTCTTGTCTTTGACGATTTACCGTATAAAGCTTCCCAGACCTCAAATTCATTGCGCTTCATTGCGCTCGTGGACATCTTCCGGAGCGTGTCTGATACTACGATGACGAGCACCGTTGTAGTCCACAAGAAGTTCGGGTAGCACGTCGACGTATTTGTAAATGCTGTTTGCGGTGAAGTAGCGCCACATTCGGGTTTTGAGCGTACGGTTGAATCTTTCCACCACACTGGCTTTGGTTTTGTTTTCCGTCGAGAAAAGTTTTATACCTTCCTCTTTCAAATAGGTGTGTACTTGACAATTATAGAATTCGGTTCCTTTGTCTGTCTGCAACTTCCGCGGTAAAAGCTCTGAATCTTTGAACAATTTTTGGAATGCGATCGCCATGTTAAACCGAAGGTAAGCACCGGCCCTATCAGCCATAAATGGTTTGGATGAATTTAGCTTTGATTAGCAAATCCCTCACGAGTGGGCCCCCAGTAAACACAATAATGCTTTAAAACGTCATAAAAACATGTTTTTTTTTAAAATGTGAAAATGTTTTTTAAATTATTTTGTATATGCCTAATCTCTGGATCCGGAGAAACTTGATCCTTCTAGCGGGGATCCTAGATCAACGTGTCGGTTCTAATTGAAATGCCAGAAAGAAATTTGATATGATCATTAATTAATCATTTATTAAATGTATGAAATGTGAAAGTTATACGCAGAAAATCGTATGATTTCCCCTTCCTCCATTTGTACTTCCTTTTTCGTTTTGGAGCATTTCTTTTGATTTTCAATATATATATACATAGATATATATATAAATATATATATATATATATATATATATACATATATATATATATATATATAATATATATATATATATATATATATATATATATATATATATATATATATATATATATATATATATATATATATATATATATATATATATATATATATATATATATATATATATATATATATATATATATATATATATATAATATATATATATATATATATATATATATATATATATATATATATATATATATATATACATATATAGATATATATACATCTATATATATATATATATATATATAAATGAATAAATAAGTAAATAAGTAAATAAGTAATGAATGAAAAACATAGCATTAAACAAATAAATCTACTTATAAATAAAACCGCCTTCACACTATGCTATGAAAACTATACATATACAAAATTAACAAATAAGTTAATGCATGCAAGGCATGGAATAAAGGTAAAACAAAATGTCCCTGGGAGTTGATGACAATAATATTTTTCTGTGAGGATGGGACACGAGATGTATTACCAATTACAGCTACATGTCTTGGCCTCCAGATTCCACATATCTTTATCATTGCGCAACTACATCCTTTCATAAAATAGGCTTTTGGGGGTCCCAACCATTCACTTGCCATTTGGATATCGATGGAAGCGATGGCCTTTAAAGTACCAGTAATCTGGTAATAGGCTCATTAAAGCCTAAAAAAGTTATTCATGGTGTTTGTCAATTTTCACTTAAAGAAGTGGATATCAAGGAGGAAAATATGTTAGAGGTTATTTTGGTTCTGTTTTGGGATTCATGGAACTTTGGGTGAAGTAGTAGTCAAACGCATGATATATGAAGAAGAGGATGATATTGAATGCCTCGTGAAAGAGGCTAAAATTTTAATGTCTTCATTTTCGGGAAATGTTCTTCAAATTTTGAAAAGTTGTCTGCAATTTTCAGGATTTTTTTCTTCTTCAATTTTCGTCAAATTTACTTCAATTTGTCACATTTGTTTCTATTTTCATAATGATTCTATCATTTCGTGAAATTTGCTTCAATTTTTGGAAATATTTCTTCAATATTTCTTTGAGGAGTTTTTGTCAAATTTCTTTTATTTTTGTAAAATTTTCTTCCATTTTTGTGTAAAAATATACCCCTTAGGCATATTCCCCTCTACCTCCAGATTTCTTTAAAAAAAAGAAGCTATGTATAGAAATGTACTGTTGATTATATTATGTTGAAAAAAGTATGCGGAATTCAAGAATACAAGCTTTTGAGGCCCCATTTATTGACTTGTGGTGAAGCTCCCCAACCCTTCACCATATTCCATTCTTTGACATGCCAGTAGTGACATGTGTCCAACTCGTCGATCGTATGATGACATCTCTACTACGTAATTGTCAGCAGCTAAGGTTGAAAATAAATTATAAACACTTTATTTCCTGAAGGGGATTGGGGTCATAGTCACAAAAAATTAAACTTTTGTTTGCGCTAAATAATGACGTCACATCCGTAGGTGGAGTAAGTGGGACGTTTATGACCTACATAAATTCTATATTTTAAACAAGAAGGTTGAGAATTAACTTCAAAAAACCATTAGGGAGGGGGTACATTATGTTGCAAACTCTTAAGAAGCTTGTCCAAAAAGGGACTGCCATGCACATATCTTCCTGCTGTGTAGGGTGACAATTTTTTCTGACAGGCCAGCCATATTAAACAGTGGGGTGATTTCTTAGAAAGGCAGAGAAAATAACATTAAGTATTCTGTTTAAATTACTGGGAGTTCGTTCCCTTACCATCATCATCACTCGGCATAGTCAACCGGTTTTACAGGTCTTCGTTTTACAGGTTGAGCTTTAACCTGAATAATATAATCTTGTTATTGCAATTTGATTCATATTTAAAACTTGCAATTTCTGATGATCATTGAAAGACCCCACAGTGTATTACAGAAACTTACACAGGACCCCATAGTGGTGTGAATACAAGTTTGAGATACACAAATCAAATAATAATATTGGAGAAATAAAAAAGGATATGCACCATAAAAGGCAATGAATTCTTTTGAAATTTGCTTTCAGCATTATATGTTTACATTAAATTAAGCATTAATCTGGATCACATAATCTTGTCAATATGGCAATTTAATTCATATTTCAAAGTTTTGTGTAATTGTTTATATTGCAATTCACAATATTGTTTGAAAGACCCCATAGTGTATTAGAGAAATGTGCACAGAGCATCACAGTGCCCTAAATACAAGTTTAAGTTACACAAAGGAAATGCTACTATAAGTCAAAAAGTGTATAAAATTCTCGTCAAAAGGAGATATTTCCATGAAAAATTTGTCTTCATCAAGTACCATAGCCTTCGAATTCAAGCCTTAAACTGAATAATATAATCTTTTTATTGCAATTTGATTCATATTCAAAACTTGCAATTTCTGATGTTCGTTGAAAGACCCCACAGTGTATTACAGAAATTTGCACAGGACCCCATAGTGGTGTAAATACAAGTTTAAGATACACAAATCAAATTATACTATTGGTGAAATAAAAAAGGACATGCTCATCAAAAGGCAATGAATTCTTTGGAAATTTGCTTTTAGCATTATATCGTTTACTTTAAAATTAAGCTAAATGTGGATCACATAATCTTGTCAATATGGCAATTTAATTAATATTTAAAAGCTTTGTGTAATTGTTTATATTGCAATTCATAATATTGACTGAAAGACCCAACAGTGTATTAAAGAAACTTGCACAGGGCCTCATACTGTATACAAGTTTAAGACACACAAAGGTAATGATAATATAGGAGAAATCGGAAAGGATATGCACATTAAAAGGCAATGAATTCTTTTGAAATTTGCTTTCAGCATTATATCATTTACTTTAAAATTAAGCTTAAGCTGGATCACATAATCTTGTCAATATGGCAATTTAATTCAAATTTTAAAGTTTTGTGTAATTGTTTATATTCCAATTCATAATATTGTCTGAAAGACCCTACAGTGTATAAGAGAAACTTGCACAGGGCCCCACACTTCCGTGAATACAAGTTTAAGACCTATTAAGCAGATGATACTATACGTCAAGAAATATATACAATTTTAATCAAAAGGTGAAAATTTCATCGAAGATTTGTCTTCACCAAATGCCATATCTTTTGGATTTAAGCTTTAAGCTAAGTGATATAATCTTGTTATTGCAAGTTGCTTTTTTTAATACTTGCAATTTCTGAGGATCATTGAAAGACTCCACAGTGTATTACAGAAACTTGCACAGGACCCCATTGTGGTGTGAATACATGTGAATACAAGTTTGAGATACACAAATCAAATGATAATATTAGAGAAATAAAAAAGGATATGCACATTAAAGGGCAATGAATTCTTCTAAAATTTGTTTTCAGCATTATATCCTTGGGGTTTAAGCCCCAAACTTAATAATATAATCTTGTTATTGCAATTTGATTCCTATTTAAAACTTGCAATTTCTGATGTTCATTGAAAGACCCCACAGTGTATTACAGAAACTTACACAGGACCCCATAGTGGTGTGAATTCAAGTTTGAGATACACAAATCAAATTATACTATTTGTGAAATAAAAAAGGATATGCACATGAAAGGCAATGAATACTTTTGAAATTTGCTTTCAGCATTACAACGTTTACATTAAAATTATGCTTTATCTAGATCACATAATCTTGTCAATATGGCAATTTAAGTAATATTTCACAGTTTTGTGTAATTATTTGTATTCCAATGATTCATAATATTGTCTGAAAGACCCCACAGTGCATAAGAGAAACTTGCACAGAGCCCCATACTGCCGTGAATACAAGTTTAAGACCCATAAAGGAAATGATACTATACGTCAAGAAATATATAAAATTATAATTAAAAAGGTGATAATTCCATAAAGATTTGTCTTCATCAAATACCATAACCTTTGGATTTAGGCTGAAAGCTAAATTATATTATCTTGCTATTGCAATTTGATTCATATTTACTACTTGGAGATTGTGGTTATTGAAAGGTTTACCATTGTTTCGTACCTCTAAGGTGATGGTATTCGGCACATCATTTACAAGTCCATGCATTCTTGGATAACTATATAGTATATAAGTCATTCGGCCTATATCAGTCTTATTCACAAGAAATTTACCGACTTTATCCGTGGGATGTCCATCAACAAGGTTATGTAAAACATCTAACTCCCGGGGGTTAATGTTTAAGGAAAGATCCATCATAAGAGGAGGTACACGATCGCTCCTATACACACCTCCTGGGTTTGTTGCCAGATTTTCATCAGTAATTTCGAATCCCAATAGCTCTAAAAGATTTTCACTTAAAAGAAGCCCAAACTCATCTGGCACAGTTATACGGATCAGTGAGGTGGCCGACTTGAAATCAATACCTCCCGCACCCATCCCTTTATCTAATCTTCTTTGATACATATTGAAATTAAACAGGCCTGCTTCACTTTTTATTGTCCCGATCTTTCCATTAGTTTCAAATGACAAAACGACCATCTCCCCATCCTTATCAAGCTTATAACAACCGCTGGTAAAGCACACATTACTAATTCCTGCTTCGCTTACATGGAGAAGGAATTGTAGGTTGGTGGGTTCTCCGGTGACGATATGCGTACTGTAATACATCGTAATATTAAATGTCATATGATATCTTCAAGTTGATTGTCTGGATATCCATGCGATACGTGCACCACCCACTGCAAGCACAAATTCCCACATGTTACTCCCTACCATTGTGAATATGTCACCAATTAGATTGAAAAGCAAAGAAAGAGTACCACCTAAGATGCTCAGTAGAGCTGCACCGAGCCATTTACCAAAACGTTTCATCACCCGACTCATTGTTTTGACAACATTATCCTTCACTAGCGGCGTCGGCTGTGGTGTTGGCACGGGAACTCCTCCCAGCCCAAGTGCCAGTATGATAGTGGATGTTATAAACCCTAATGCGGTCAGAAAGGAAGCAATCGTAACACCCTGCTCTCCAAACAACTTAACTAATTTTTCTCGCAGAGAAAGGTCGCTATAAACAAACTCACGCGTAAGGTTACGTATCTGCCGTACTTGAGACTTCAGATCACCACGAAGTGTCTATGCTGGTCTGTAGAGCGTCTTGCCTACCTTCCAGCTGTTCAATCTCTCTGCGTATACTTGTCTTTTCGTCTTCATTGCTGGTTGCTTCGAGGCGGTCTCTTGCCTCTTGGAGTTGTTGGTCAGTTTCCACAAGCTTGCTTTCTTGAGCTGATAATGTTCCTCGTATAGTTCTAAGCTACTTGTTGAGTCCTATAAGCTCCCGTAGGGGTAATGGGGGAGCATCAGTCTGAACAGCTACATCATTTCCTCTTATTAATTCTTCGATATTATCCAACAGCTCATTTATATCGGGGTAATGGGGGAGCATCAGTCTGAACAGCTACATCATTTCCTCTTATTAATTCTTCGATATTATCCAACAGCTTATTTATATCGTGATCTGTGCCATCAAGGATGTTAGACGTCACACGACTGATCGAAAAAAAGCCTGTCAATGCTATCAAAGCTAAAATGGTGGAACAGAAACCAGCATCTCCAGCTGATCCAGTTGGCTTGGAGGAGCAAAAAGTACCTACCGATGTTCTTAATGCGTTATCTATACCAACCAGGTGAGCTGGAAGGAGGTCGACATCGTGCTACATACCCTGTGTGGTCTGTCAATGTTTATCGGATAGGACTGTCTGTTACAAAGCCTGGAGAGCCTGTCCTATACTATCTCCAAGATGGTCCGGGCCGTGGATTTGTTTGTAAAGAGTTGTTGATCGTTCTTCACAACACCGAGCTCCCACCAAATGGGAAATAATGCAGCATGCAATTAGAGATAGGGTATTATAACGATATAAGATGTCAGTACGTGCAGAGGACAAGTGTAATTGGCTACCGCTAGGTAAGAAAGAAATATGTGGAAGACTTCTTATGTATAATCAATGCTGGCAGCATCGAGTAGTGATTAGAAATGGTAAACGTCCAACAGCACCATTCCGCAAGTGTGGGGTTGGTGTTTATTCTCAGACACAACTATGTCGTGGTTGTGGTGGTAAAAAGGTTGGTACAAAGATGCTGCGCATTAAAAACAAGCTTGTATAGACTTTTAAGAAGTGCTCGCCGAAATAATGTGATATCCCTATTGGAGACATGGTGTATCATGATATACCATCAACCTATTAGAGAAGTAACATACTATAGTATAGCAGCGTATGATGAATAAGTTAAATAAAACTGCACTTTGAAGATAAAGAGAGTTGAGGCGTTGAGAAACTATGTGGTTCAAAACAATATCCTTCTTGATAATCCATCAGGCAAAAGAGGAAATCATATTAAAAAGGACTACATAATTGCCATCATGGCTCATAGGTATATGCCAGCCCGCAGACCTGTTCCTGCTCCGAGAGCGCAAAGGCCTGTTCCAACTCCTAGAGCACCGATACCTGTTCCTGCTCCTAGAGCACCGAAACCTCTTCCTGCACCAAAACCTGTTCCTGCACCAAGACGTGTGCCTGCTCCAAGATTCAGACAGGCACCTGGGACAATTGGCAATTACCTCCGCAGTTGGCAGATGAATATCGCAGATGGGCACCTGTTGGATGATGATCACCTCGCAATTCACCGGAAGGTAGCAGAAGAGGCTGGAGCCCTTCGCGGATTAAAATTCCAGTTAGCACTCAGAGTGGGGCTGAAGAATTCACAGTATTTTGCAGCCATCAGATGAATGTCCTGCAAGTGGATGAGATTGATGCAGCGCTCAACAACGCTTTCCCACGCAGGATATAATCTTTTGAGAAATGGACTCAGAGAGGGTCAGGATGGATAGTGGATAGAGTAAAGGACTTCTGGTTAAATATTGCCCGGTACCAACTACTACGAAGTGGGTGTTATATCAGTTTGCTGAAAGAACTCAAACTTAAAAAGACTATCATCAATGTGAAAAACTGTGATGATAACTGTCTTCGCTGGGCTCTCCGATCTGCTTGTTTCCAGCCAAAAAACATCCAAAAAGATGCAGCAAGTATCCCTCAAAAGACGGCTAAAACTTTAAAGGAATAGAGGCTCAGCCCTACTATCCCAAATCGGGTAGGTTGAAAAACAAAACAATCTGGCTATTAACATCTTCGGTTGGGTAAAGGGGTGATCGTTTACAGACTCAGCAAACAAATCAAGAACATCCCCAGGATCAACCTTCTATTGATTGAAAAAGCAAAAGCCTCAGCCGCCTGCTCTTTGATCAAAGTGCCAATCAAAGGCGTAAGCACTTCAGTGAGAGGTGTCTGCATGTGCATTTCAGGGAAGACCTACTCGAGGCCCATAAATCTGATTGTATGGGAATTGTTTAAACGGCTGTACGTATTGAGATATCAAAAGAAGGTGAACACAAGCTGTTCTTCCAGAACTATCACAAGCAGCTTCCAGCGCCCTACGTAATTTACGCAGATTTCGAGGCAATCACCTGTAAGATAGATGGTCCTGGATCCGACCCCGCACTATCCAATACCCAAAAGACTCAACAGTACGAAGCGTGTGGCTATGGGCATGTTGTGGTAAGGTGCGATAGTCGTACATAACTTCCCGTAGTGTATCGAGGACACAATGCAGCTGAGAAGTTCCTTGAGACTTTGAAGCAGGAAGAAACTAAGATCAATACAGTTTTGGCAAACCCTCGACCTATGATAATTACCAGAGAGGATTGGCGCGCACACCGGACAGCACAGGATTGTCATATATGTAAAAAACCTCTACATGGTGACTCTGTACGCGACCACTGCTATATTTAACAGGTAAATACAGAGGTGCTGCGCACAATGCCTGCAATCTGAAGCTGCGCCTGAGCTCCAACACAACCACAATCCCAGTTGTGTTCCATAACCTGCGGGGATATGACTCTCATTTGATCATGCAAGCCATCAGCAAAGTGGAAGGAAAGATAACCTGCATCCGCTGCAACATGGAGAAATATGTATCCTTCTGCTTCAGGTCAGTTGAGGTTAATCGATAGCGCACAATTCCTGCCTGCGTCATTGGATAAGCTGGTTGCGGCTAACGACTCTGTTGACTACGGTATTACAACTGAATATGAGCCGAATGATAAAAAGAGACAATTGTTATTGCGTAAGGGAATTTATCCCAGTATATATGGATTCCTGGGAGCGGTTTGGGGAGTGCCTACCTCCGTAAGATGCCTTCTATAGCAAGCTTACGGAGGAACATATCTCCAATGAGGATTATCAACATGCGCAGGAGGTTTGGGGGGCATTCAAATGTGATACTATGGAAGATTATCACGACCTATGCCTGCGGACTGATGTGCTTCTACTAGCTGATATCTTCGAGATATATCGGAAGACTTGCTTGCGGCAGTATGGTCTCAATCCAGCACACTATTATACAAGCCTTGGATTATCTTGGTACGCACTCTTGAAATATACAGGTGTGGAATTGAAACTGTTATTCGACTATGACATGCATCTGTTCTTCGAGAAAAGTATGAGAGGTGGCATTTCCTTGGTATCCAAGCACTATGCCCCTGCCAACAACTTTTACGCCTCAGGCTATGACAATTCTTAGCCTAACAATCATATTCTCTACCTAGATGCAAATAACCTGTATGGTTGGGCGATGAATCAAGCACTACACACGGGTGGATTCGAATGGGTGGATGAAGTGCCCTTACTAAATACGCTTCATCCGATGCAGAATAGGGTTACATACTCGAGATGGACCTTGAGTATCTTCAAGAGCTACACGACGTCCACAGTGCATACCCACTTGCTCCGGAACGTATGAAGGTTCCGGAAGAGTGGTTGTTAGATTATCAGAAAGGGCTTCTAAACTCGTCAACTGATGCTGAAAATTTACTTCCCAATCTCTGTGATAAAAAGCGCTGTGTTGTGCACTACAGAAATTTACAACTCTACCTCTCTCTAGGTATGAAGCTGACAAACCTATATCGTGCAATTCGCTTTTACCAAAGCAAGTGGATAGAACCCTACATCAGAATGAATACAAAACTCCGCAAGAAGGCTAAGACCAGCTTTAAGAAGGACCTCTACAAACTGAAGAACAATAGCGTCTTGGCAAGACTATGGAAATTGTGCGTAAGCGTGTAGACGTCAAACTCGTGAGAGCCTCTGAAGATGACAAGGTTCGCCGGTGGATAGCTAGCCCGCGTTTGCAAGGCATGTAGTATTTGATGATGATCTTTCCGCCCTACACATACACAAACGTCGGCTGATGCTTAACCGACCAGTCTACGTTGAGGTGTGTGTCCTGGACCTGAGTAAACATCTGATGTACGACTTTTATTATAATAACCTGAAGGAGCAATATGGGGAGCGGTGCAGTCTTCTCTATACGGATACGGATAGTCTTCTTTTGAAATCCAAACCGAGGATGTATATGCTGATATGAGTTCAAGATCACACCTCTATGAACGAGTGATTATCCGATAGATCACCCGATCCACATCACCACGAAGAAATAGGTGCTTGGCAAATGAAGAACGAATGCGCTGGAGTACCCATTAGCGAGTATATAGGACTTCGACACAAAATGTATTCTATCCTGAAGGAAGATAAGGCGAAATCTGAAAAGCAAAAGGCGTTAAAAAGTATGTTGTGAAAAAAATACACGACATCAGCAGTACAAGGAAGCACTACATGACATCAAGACAATTCGTCATAGTATGAATCTATTGAGAAGCGAACACCACATTATATATAGCATGCAAATGAATACAATTTCCTTGTCACCTCTCGATGCCAAGCGCTTGGTTGTGAGTGGATCACCCACCACTATGGCCTTTGGCTACAGGGATTAAAGATACAAGAAAAGGAAAACAAATTCTGCCATAAATTTTCAAAATAGAGGGGGTGGCCCAGCCCAATTAGAAAACAAAAACGACATAAAAAGTGCGTCAGATCCCCAGTACGCTTAGTAACAAACAACTTAAATATGCGCCAGAACCCAGTCCAATTAGTGAAAATAAAAACGACATAAAAAGTGGCCCAGAACCAGCCTTTTTATACTACTCCCGGCATAGTCAACTGACCGTGGCCGCCTTTCCCCCAGATTATAACGATTCAGTAGAATCATAGGTAACGCTGCCACCAGTTTTTCCGTGCAATATCGTCATGCCTCAGTTAGCTCAAACTTTTCTTCACTTCACGCAGTCACATTTGCGACCCAGAGAAACTTGCACCGACCTCTCCCACGTTGTATGCCAGCTAAAAGACCATAAATTAAGGCATCCAGCCTTGTCTGATCACATGGCCACAACAATCGGCTTTCCTCTGTAACACCTTATCAACAGAAAGGCCCCTACGACTACCATATCATTCTACCAAGCTATCATTGGTGACAAAATCTGACCACTTTACGCCCCACTTTACGCCCCACTTTACGCCCCACTTTACGCCCCACTTTACGCCCCACTTTACGCCCCACTTTAGTGTCAGTGTTGTAGAGCTGTACAGTTTTATGGCTATATTGTAAAGTTTTATGGCTAGAATCAGGGAATGTATCCAGTGAAACCCGTGAAAAGGACACATATTTGCATTTTTGCAGTGCAGCCTTTCCCGTTCCAATACACCCCCAGACTGTCATTAAGATTATGGGTGATAGTAGTACTAAGATACCGAAACTTGCTCACAAGAGGAATTGAAAAACACCATTGTAAGTGATAGTGTTAGCCGCGAAGTACGTTGAATGACCATGTACTTTTGTCTTATCGGGTTGAATGAGAGTAATTCTTCGATATCATGCCTAGAATCTGAGAATGGAGAGTTTATCTTCAGCAACTTCCCAACTGAAGCTCTGCAGCAAAAAGGTCATCAGCATAGCGGATCTTATTTAGGAGCTTACTACGGGTGCAAGCTGAATAAAGTGTGTGAAAATGTGCTGTCCTGACGGACACCAGCAGGTGTCTGAAACCCATCTTTTAGTTGACCTTTCCATCTCAACTGGCATTTAGCATTTGTGTAAACGGTAAAGGCTCTCGATCAGTCGGAGAACGACCTGTCCAACAAGGATACGTAATTTATCCAACATAAGCTTGTGATTGACACTGTCAATGCCCTCTTGTAATCAACGAAAAGCATGTGAAGAGGCCTTTTTACTGCATAATGTGATTATGAAACTTTCTCGAGGAGGAACATTGGTTTGCGTCGGTTGTCCCTTTGCCATTGTTGAAACCGCACTCATTGATCTGCGAACTTGCAACAGCCTTCAAGCGTGGGTTTACAAATATCTTCATGGCGTGGCTTATGAGAGCTAATGCCCTGTAGTTGCGACAATTGCCACGGTCATTCCTTTTTTGGAGTGCTATATAAGTGGATGTTGCCATTGAGGGAGGCCACTTTCCGTATTAGACCACAGGCCACATGAGGCCACATGCAACGGTTTTGATGCTTTCAGCAGTTACATCATCACAACCTGTGCCTTGTTGGTCTTCAGATCACTATAGCCTTTTTCTTCTCTAGTGTTGGCAGTGTGTACTTTTCTTCATTTGGTAGTGAACTAGAACCAGACATTGCGGGTATTAGTGAGTCTTGGGGTAGTAGTTATATTCTGGATAGTGAGTTGGATATTGTTTGATTTACTGCTCACATTATGAACAGAAATCCCATGGGACCTTAAAGAGGCGGCGGAGTTATTTTGTATGTGATTAAGAAGCAGTTACTTCTTTTGATCCTACTCACAAGACCGCAAGCATTTGGTGTGAAATAAAAACAAAACGACATGGTGAAGTGTTAATTTTTACGATAGCGCTAGCAATACAATCGAAGATTTGGGTGATGGGTGACTTCAATGGACTAGGAATTGGTTGGATTAATTTAGGAGCCAGCGAGGGTCAAAAGTTACTTGATCTGTCCCAAGACCATTTTCTTACGCGACATGTGCATATACAACATGCCAAGGTGATTCTGCGTTGGCTTTCGTGTTTAGGTCAGAGCCTGTTATGGTGTATATGGTGTCAGTGTAATGGAAAGATTTGGAACGAGTAATACAACATAATTATTTTGACCTCATTGTTCAAGTCAATTTGAAAAAGGTAAACAACAGATTCCGAGATCTTAGAAGAGCTGATTATAATGGAATGCGAACTTATGTTCAAAATATTCAATGGAATAAGTCTTTTGAAGGTATAAATAACTTTGACATTTGGTGGCATTTTAAAACTATTCTAAATAAGGCAGTCAAAAAAAAGAAGAAATAAAACACCCATTTTGATGAATAAAAGAGCTTTTAAGTTCGACAGAGAAAGTACATTAAGTGGAAACTGCTTAGAGAATTAAAAAAAAAAAGCTTGGGAAGAATACAAAACAAATTTACTCAATGAAGCTTCTAGAAGATCAAAGAGGCAATTTGAAAGGAAACATAAGTGAAAAGATAAAAATAATCATTTTGCTCCTTTACACATGTACGTTCTAAGTGTAAAACTAAAGATACTGGTTAATCTCTTCATAATCATGAAGGAAATAATCAAACTATGGCAAGCATATTGAACAACTACTTTTTATCAAGTTTTAACATGTGAAATTACTGAATTTCTACCAGAGTTAAAACAGGTTTTAATAGGAAGAGAGGAGGATAAGTCTGATAAACTTGTTAATTACTCACGACAATGTCTTACTTTCTTAAATCAAATCAACGGCCTACAATCAAACAAGGATCCAGGACAGGATAATGTGTACAATAGCATTCTGAAGTCAATGGCCGTAGAAATTTGTAACCCTCCTGCCAAGATTCTTAACAAATCCCTGGAAAAGGTATTCTTCCTGATGATTGGAGTGAAGTAAATGTAACGCTATTTTTTAGAATGGGCTCAAAGTATGAACCATGTAATTATCGTCCTTTTAGCCTTACATAAACGGTTTGTAAAGTTCTGGAGAAGCTCAGAAAGGGTGCACTTTTCAAACACTTGGACGAGCACCAGTTATTGATGGATTCTCAGCATGGAATTATGAAAGACCGTTCAACGCTCACGAATCTGCTAACTTTCTTTGAATATGTAACAAATGAAGTTGACAAAGGTTATGCAGTAGATGTCATATATTTTGATTTCATTAAGGATTGTGCAAGGTGCCTCACAGAAGACTCTTCTCTAAATTAAAGGCGCATGGCGTATCTGGGTTAGTGGGCTTGTGGATTACCAGCCTGGTGAAAAGGAAGAAGACAGCATGAGCAGATGAGAGTTGATCTAAATGAAACTTTTTCATCATGGATGAAAGTTCTCTACTGAAGTTCCACAAATTTCAGCCCTTGATCCTACCTCGTTCTTAATATCTATAAATGGCATTGATGCTGATGTATCTATCCAAGTTTTGGTCATGGATGAAAGTGATGCTTGATTTTTACAGAATGATATTAATAATCTGCATATTTGGTCTAAAACATGACAGATGTTATTCAACATTAGTAAGTGCAAGGCTCTGCATTTTGGTCATAATAATCGATGTTATTTCTACTTAAAGAATGGAAAAGCATTAGATGCAGTGAATGAAGCAAAGGATCTTGGTGTTTTTGTTTCAAGCTCACTGAAATATGCCCAGGTTGGTACATGTGTTAAAAGAGTAAAACTAATTCTGGGAATGATATGCATAGCATTTGATACAAAGGAACATGAGTTATAATTTTAAAGCTTTACAAATCTTTTGTTCGACCCGAATTGGAATTCGCTATTTCGCTATAAGTTTGGAGCCCATACTTAAAAGGTGACATTGATTTAATTGAAAAAGTCCAGAGGAGATTTAATAGGATAGATTTCTGCTTTACAGCATTTGATAGGTTTTGTTCTTTAAAACACGCAACATTATTATTTAGAAGACTGCGAAGAGGTTTGAGAGAGAGCTTTTAAGATTATGAATGGTCACGAGTGGGTCAATACTCAAGTCTGGTTTGATTTTAGTGTTATTTCATTCCCAAGAGGTTATTCCATGAAACTTTAGGTTTCATGAAGTTTTAAGTATTCAAGACTGAATGTACGGAGACATTATTTTTGCATCAGAGTTGTGTCTGGATAAAATGTCCTTGCACAGTATGCCATTCATGCTACCAGTGTGCCGCTGAAGCGAAGTGGGCTGGTGGGGATTCAGCCCCTTCCCAAATAATTTGCAGACATGTAATGAAATTTAATGTCGTATTTTCGCCTTTCGTAATTGTTAAAAAAAAAAAACTGCTCCCCTGTTACCCAAGTACCCATAGGTGTTAGAACCGGGGGCACTGAAAAATGACAAAAGTGCCCTTTTGAAAATTACTGTCAAAGATGCAAGAACTGGTAGAATTTGCGCACACATTTACAAAACCTATTACAAAAGTGCCCTTTTAAAATAAAATACCCCTTAATTACTGACCCAATTGAAAACTGGCAACTTTTGTCAGTCCCGTGTACCATGAAATGGGGTTCCCATTAGAAAATTTCCCTTTCTAAAAAAGAAGTGCCCCTTTTCCTTTACTTTATTATCTACAGACAGAGGCGGACATATGCATATGACTTAGTGAAGTGCCCTTGAGAAGTTGTTTCCCCCTCCCCCTCCCCCTCACACATTTCGAAAGCTTTTTACACCCATGGACCTTCCATAAAATTGCTCAGTCGTCAACACATATACATTACTAAGGACTTCGAACCGGAACATTGAGTCCAATGCTTGTATTGCTACATGCGTACATCGCCCATGTTGCCCAGTTAAATAGGTGAAACTTCTGGCGAAACGTACGCAGTAACGTTTTGCATGTTGCGCTATCCGTGCATAGGTTGCATCGCTGTTGAAAATGAATTAAAGAAGATGAAAAGTATCTTTTTCCTTTTAATATGATAGAAATAAGTCTTCGTGCAAAACAATTCAGCATATGTTATGATTTATTTACGGTCATTTTGTTCATAACGACCTAAAAAATTATATCATTCACCCAGTACAGATTAGAATATTAACTTGTATTTCTTTATATTCTGTCTCACGAAAAATAAAAACGAAATTTTTCTTTACGTGGGTCTATGAATTTATATTTTGTATGATATTATCGATTCAAACTCAGAACCTCATGTCAAAACAGTCAAAGTATTTTGGAAAGAATATTTCAAAAATAATTCCTAAGAAATACATTATGTGTGCTAGCATATAGGGCAAATTATTTCATCAATGGCATCATTTCAACAAAAAATTAGACAAAATGGCATCGTCCATGTTACAACTTCAAACTTGCTTAACTTGAGAATGGAACAAAATTTTAACTGGGGATTTTGGTATTGTTTTATTTTTATATCATATATCAAGCTACCATATTTTATTTTATGTCTCCTGTAAGTTACTTGCATTGATAGGCTAAGTGGCGTATGTAAATCAATTTGAAAACCAAGGATATGTAGAAGTAAACAGTAGTAAGGCTCTGATCAGAAGAATCCGGAGCTATAACCAACAACTTGATTTACCATACTGCCAGAGGTAAAGTAGCATCCATAGGCGGTGAAACCCGGGACTCGTCCACACCCACCTTTTTTTTGTGTGTGCAAAATTCGAGAAGTGCCCTTTTGAATATTGAAAGATTGCCTTTAGCCTATCTGCCTTTTATCCGAAATTCGTTGTGTTGAAGAAAGTGATAAGCATCTTACTAGAACAGTACAAAAGAAAGAAATCGTGAAAATTCCACGCGCTTGGCACACATTAGCCAACAGTTATTTTGTAGTTTGCAATACCATGCAGGATCCTTTGTACATACAATATTATCTAATATTTACCGCGTTAGTATAACATTTTGACTGGGGATGTACAAGAAAAGATTTACCGATGGCTCCAAATTAGCAAACTATCACATTTCACCTTCCCGGCCGGCTGCATGCCTTATACCATGCAGTACACCCATTTGGGAGGTGAATTTAGGAAATCATTAACATAAAAGGTAAAAGAATTGGTAACACTGCAGACATTTTTTAAAAGTTATTTACTTTTTTAATAATTGAATAAAACGAAAATCGCGATAATTGACAAAAAAATTCCTAAAATAAACAGATGAAGAAAATTTTCCAAAAATTGACAAATAGTTCTCGAAATGGAAGGATATTTTTTCGAAAATGATGAAAATTTTCCGAGGGAAACTGAAACCTGATAGGATTTCTCCTCGGCTGTCAGGTTGTATACTTTAGTCTTGCCGGGTGGGAGGTCAAATTGCCAATTTTTAGAATCAACTTGGTAATATTGCAGGGAAATTGCAGGAGACTTTTCAATTAGCATGCAACAACATTCAATAAAAATAAAGTGATATGCCCGCTTCTTAGTCTTAGGACTGTGGAAGCCATTTTAAGAACGCCAGTACGTACGTTTGTGAGTGCGATAAACATTGTTTATACCATGATTTCGATGCAAAAAAAAAGTAAAATATACCTGTGTACAGTGTATCGAGAAATAAAATATCATCTGTTTAGGATTATATAATTGATAACAATATTGATATTTGTGCTGTAACTGAAAGTTGGATGACAGTTGATGATGATGCTAAAAGAGCTGAACTAAAATCTACCATATACAATTTATTGATGTTTCTCGGAAATACATCAGCAGGGGCGGAGGAACAGCTCCTATCTTGATGAGATCTCTTACTGTGAGATTGACTTCAGAGAATGTAACTCTTTTGAATTTTCAGTATGGGATATAAACTCAGACAATCATAGATTTAAACTACAAATTGTCTACCGCCCACCTCATTAAACAAATCACCCAGTTTCTTGTAATGAAATTTTTGATGAGTTTAGTGATTTACTTGAACAGTTCCTTGATACAAATGAGTCTGTTTTAATTACAGGGGATTTTAACATTCACTAGGAATACAAACTGAATCATGATCAAGTGAAATTTTGTACCCTACTCCAAAGTATGTGCTTTGAACAACATGTTGTCACTCCTACTCATATCAGTGGTCACACTTTAGTCTTATTTATAACACGCTCAAATATTGAACTCCAGTTATCATTCCCTACATAGGATTTTTACATATCAGATCATTGTTTTATTTCAACTTTCCTAAGATTTCCTAAATCAAAAATTGATGAAAATACAATTGTTTACACTATATTCTAAGCCATATTCCCTCCAACATTTCAATTTCAATTGAATTTGTGTAAAAGCTTTGCTTCAATGTCTAAAATTGAGGATGTTGAAGAAGCGGCCTGCATGTATGACTCATGTATAAGACAAGTAATTGACAATCATGCGCCTGAGCATGTAAAAACATTGGTAACTTGTCCAAAAATACCCTGGCACAATGATCAGATCAAGGATCTAAAAAGAGAGCAACGCAAAGCGGAAAAGATGTGGCTAATGTTAGATAGATTACTTACAAAGAAAAGAGTGACATCTACACAACCGAGTTGAATAATGCCAGACATCAATTCTACTTAAATGCTATTGCTGAAGCAAATGGTGATCAAAAGAAACTTTTTATAATCACGGATACTCTGCTTGATCGAAAGCCCACCCCCCCTCCCCATCTCCCTACCACCTCCTCACAAGAATTTGGCGAGCACTTTGTTGCAAAAATTGCCCAAATTAGACATGAGCTGGATAGAGAGGTTGGTTGTGATCACACCCTTTGAGTTATGGAGAAATGTTTTCATATGGACTTCATTTCAGCTCTTGACAGAGGAGGATGTACAAAATCTGATACTAAAAGCAAAATCTACTCAGTGCATCCTTGACCCACTACCCACTTGGTTATTAAAGGAGAATATCAATGTTTTTCTTCCAACTCTTACTAATCTGGTTAATCTTTCTTTGCAACAAGGGAAATTCCCTAAGCAATGGAAAGAAGCCGTAGTAAAGCCATTACTAATAAACGAGGGCTTGATGTAACATATGCTACCTATCGACCAGTAAGCAATCTTAGTTTCTTGTCTAAAATAGTTGAGCGTGCTGTTGTTTAACAAATGATCAAGCATAGTCAGCAGCATGACTTATCATCCTCCTGCTAATCAGGGTTTCGCCCATTCCATAGCACAGAAACTGCTTCAGCTAAAATTCAATCAGACATACTGCTGCAACTAGACAAACAAAAATGTGTCATTCTAGTACTCCTTGACCTAAGTGCGGCATTCGACACAATTGTTCATGGTATGCTTCTCAAACCTTAAATAAGCGTTTTGGCATTGATGGAACCATCTTAGATTGTTTTGAATCCTATTTAGTTCTAAGAAAACAAAAAATCCTTATTAGCACTGTTGAATCAAGGGCATTTGATGTAAAATTTGGTGTGCCTCAGGGCTCTTGTTGTGGACCCCTCTTATTCACATGGTATGCATCTTTTCTTTTTGATGCTTTGATAGCCTTTTCTCCCAGTATTCGTGGTTATGCTGATGACCATAGCTTATACATGTCGTTCAATGCTAATGATCCACCAAATATGATCTCACTAATAGCTGAAATTAAAGGTTGTTTGAAAATAGTGAAAGATTGGATGATTTACAACAAAATAAAAATGAACGACTCAAAGAGTGAAGTCATTTATTTTTGGATCCAATTACCAACTAACTAAATTGAATATTGGCAGTATTGCTATCGGTAACGACAGTGTGAAATTATCTTCCACTGTCAAATATCTGGGCGCTTGGTTAGATCAAGGTATGACAATGGTTGACCATGTCAATCACAAATGCAAAACTGCATTTTACCATTTATTTAACATCAGAAGGTGCATGAAGTTTTTGGACAGAAGCTCTGCAATATCACTTGTAAATATACTTGTACATAGCTGCAAAGATTATTGCAATATCCTCCTTGCAGGGGTGCCAGGTGTTACAGTGAAAAAGTTGCAGCGTGTTCAGAATTATGCTGCAAGGCTCGTCAAAACAAGCAACTTCATCACTTTATCTACTGCCAAATTTGCATGGGCTACCTGTCTTATATAGAATTAAATTTAAAATTGTAATCCTTATCTTTAAATCCCTTCATAACATGGCCCCGTTATATCTGACCGAGAGGTTGCATTATAAACAAACCAGTTACCGCCTTCGCTCTCAAAACCACCTCATCCTTTATGTTCCAAAAAGTAAACTTACATATGACGATCGCTCTCTGCAAATATTGGCCCAAAATTTTGGAATGACTTACCTCTTTCAATCAAATCTGCTCAGTGTCTTACACAATTCCACACCTTGCTTAAGACTCACTTATTTAATTGTGCTTTCAAGTCCTCTTCATCATGTTCTTGTTCTTTGTTTTCTTTATATTTCATGCTTATCTTATTTACACATTTGTATTTATTTTCTTTATATGCATATTTTGTAAGGTGCATTAAATAAGTTATTTAGATAATGCGTCATATAAGTGTAATAAACTTAATAAACTTATCGCATACAGATTAAAGGATTACTTCAGTAGTCAGGCTAGTCCATCGTATATGAAGGAAGACTTAAAATAAAAAAATGGTGAAAAAACATTCAAAATTCTTATTCCGTTGAGAAGATATTTAAGTTTTAAGTTTGGTATCAATTGTGTAGAAATGATTAAAATCAGACTAGTAATGATGTCACTACCTAAGATTCCTCAATTTTTGTTTATGTATTCATATTTTGTCCTTCGTTTTTGTGGCTCAAAAACCACTGGATATGTAAGGACAGTACTAAAACAGAATCTTGTAAGGATACCTTCCACAGTAGAGTTACTACACCAGTCATTTGTACAAAGATAAGACAAGAGTTTTAAACTTGGATATCTCCTTAACAGAATAAGATATTTCAACGGTTTCTTCAACATTTTGTATCTTTTGAATATATTATTTTAAATCCAATATTTGGCCTCTGACCTTTAATATGTTCTATCATACATTGGTGTGGCCACGGGGCGTTATGGGGGTATTTACCTCCAATTTCCTAAACAAATGTCGAACTCTGAATGATTAAGCTTGTATTATTTCTTAAGTTATGCCTTGTAAGTTGTAAACAATACATCTTAATGATAACCATTCTCGTCATACAAATTCCCCTTCTTTTATTACCTCCCCCCGCCTTTGCCACGCCGCTGCCATTATGCGAAACACTCTCATCACCCTTCATAAACCAATCAAATGCCAGCCTATTAGCACTAGCGCTTGAGGGAGGGGGAAGGAGGGGGGGGGGGGAGGGACACCACCTACAATTTCCACCCACCTGCACACGCCAAAGTGAATACAACACCTTACTGACATATGTTGTGATATGGCAAAAATAATTACTAACAATATATGGCATGTATGGGGAGGCCAAAAGTGACCCTGGTGTTGGAGTGCCGGATCATGGCCCGGCATCTCATCTGTTTCCATGCCTATGCAAATAAATAACAGATATAAGTTGACAGTAGAGAGGGAAGGTTAATAGTAGAATGATATATAGAATAATGTATACAGTAGTTATTTTTTCGTCAATATGACTGACATAATATAACATTTACGGTCTTTATAGTTGAAAGAAGGATTCCGTCAAATACCAAAATATTATTGTAACCAGGCTGGTTAAAAAACAAGGAGATGGAGACGGGCTGTGATTTAGTGCGTTGACTGGTTGATGAAGCTTACTTCTGACTGTTGGAAGAAATCCTGTGTTTCTCAACCCAACTAACAAGAGCCTGAAAAGACAATGGGAAAGAATATTAAGCAAGATGACACTTTTATTTATAATTAAGTTCGCTTTTTCGTGGATAATTCGTGGTTATAGGATTAGTTGAGATGTCAAAGAAGTCTATCTTACACGAAAGAGGACTTCAAAAGAAATAAAATAGTGAAAGAAGCATTCGGAAATCTTATTCTGTCTGTCAGTCAGAGTACAATTTTTGATTGTTTGTAAGAGTAAAACAGACTAAAAAATTTGAGTAACATTTTGATTGCCTGTTAGAGTAAGACTATATTTTGGATTGCCTGAGAGTAACAGTGTGACTGTCTATAAGAGTAACAGTTTGACAATGGCGCCGTCAGGAGTTCGATATTGGGTATTATATAAAAGGTCTAAGATCTATTATAGCAACGTATAATTTTGCAATGATAGCAGACTACCCCCTCTTTAAAAAAAGGTCAAAAATAAATCATTTTGCACAAAATATTTGTTTCGGACATTAAGGGGAGAAGAAGGGGGCATTGTGCCACCAATGCCACCCTGCCGGTGCCACTGCAGTTTGATTGTATGTAGGAGAAACATTTCTTATAGCCCTGCTGTGATTTAAGGTGTTTTTAAGATTAGAGCCTCTCCCGTAACTGCAACTAAAAATATCAATGTTAACAATCTTGCTGAATTTTTTCCTACGGAATTTCGATGTAATGTTGTAGAGTATGAGGCAAAGAATACCTATAGAGTAATACCTTAATGCCTGCAACAACCGGAGAGCAGTAAGTACTGAGAAACAATTCAGTAATTGCCTTATCCATGCCGAGGTTTTTACTTGCTTCTAAAGCATCAGTACCATTAAAGTTAACAAAGCATAATCTGACTGTCAGCTCTGTTTCGGGTCGTAAAAAGTCTGGTCCAGATGGCATCACCTGCAATTAAAACGAAATGACCGTAAAAAGCTTCAGATAATTGTGGATAAAATGATGATTAATTAGAAAACGCTATTCCTTGACACAAATGTGAGAAGAAAGTTTAATTTCAACAAAGCAACGACGATGACAAATATCAAAGCTGGGTTGAAGCTTTTATTATCAGGCAGTTAATAAGATATCCTACAAAAAGAAGTATGATATCTCAGGCCATGAATAAATGTAAAAATATATCCAGAAATGGACATATTCAATATTCTTTCTCCAAATTTAACATTATGAGATTTTTCACAATTGTCAATGATAAATTGTCATGCCAATTTTAGACGTTGTCTCAATTTATTCTTCAATTTAAATTTATTCACCATCGCATCATTAAAATTTCAAGCATTTTACATAAAACAATGAAATTATTGTGAATTGTTTTTCGCTGGTCTTTGTCGTTTCCTGAATCATAAAAAAAACACCTTATTTTGCTCCTCCTCTTCTTCTTTCTCCTCCTCCTTCTCCTCCTTCTCCTCCTCCTCCTCCTCCTCAAGCTCCTGCTCCTCCTCCAGCTCATGCTCCTCCTCCTCCTCCTCCTTTGCAAGTGTGGCTATCTGTTCTGCTTGGATGTCTTCATCATACCCTAACATACGCTAAATGTAGTTAACATAAGAGGTCTGTGGACCGTGCGTCTCGGTCTCCTTTTGCCATGAGTCGGAATGTATGCTCTAGAGAGCATATCTTCTAGCAGGCTCCTCCTTACACAGTGGATAAGAGGCTTCGTGTTGGTCATGTCATGTCACATATGCTGGCATTTGTGACAGGATCTCTCCGTTTGATATTTAGTATAATCATACAGCAGGAGGTAACAAATCCGTTGATTTTGCACTACATGTCCTGGGACAACAACCAGGATTTACAGCCATAGATGAGAATAGTCACACAGGTAGTGTAAAACAATTTCACTTTTACTTGCAGAGATGGATTGGGAACTTCTCCACAGATGTTCCAGTTTCCATAAAGCGCATCATGCTAATGTCGTTTGTCTTTTTACGTCACTTGCAGCAGATGCCATGTTTTGGAACGAAGATATTTGAAATCTGAAATATGGTTGATGGGTTCACCGTACAATTGAAGTGTTGGATGGGGGTGGCAGTTAACAGTCACCTACTCAGTCTTGGATACACTTATTATGAGGCCAATATCTTCTGCTACAGCTGCATCTTGTCAGCTGGATCTGTGCCCTAACAGAGCAATGTCATCAGCAAAATCCAAGTCGTTTAACGTTTTAAATGGATAACGACTGGAGCGACGAGGATGTGTTGCAACTCCAGAGTCAATATCAGAGGTTTAACGGCGTAATACCTAAACAAAATTAAATCAACAAGCACTACGCATGCGCTACTCCCCGACCAGAGGTTGGACTGAACTGGCAAAAAAGTGTACAGAACGATGAAATAATCTTGTGTAAACTTCGCAATAAGAGTTTTGACAAAAATTTGATCAAGCGTGACCTGACGAAAGTAAAAATACTAATTACAATAAAAGTTAGATAAATCACAACCGCTCATATTTGTTTAGACAGAGGAATAAGAATCCAAATAGACAATAGACTAGTGTATTTAATCACACTTTTGCAGTATGAGTGAGGTTAATGCATGGAATTAAAGACAGCAAAAAAATGTGTCAAAATACTTTGTAATAGAGCATTTCCATTCAAAATAGTGCATTTTGTGAACATTTTTGACTTTGATATGGTCTTCATGTTCAAGTATTCATTATTCAAAACAATTCACAATCTTACGATGTTGCTTACAAAAGCTGGTTGATCTTTACGGATGAGGACGACAAGACCTGTTCACGAAATATTCATGAAAAATGAGTTTAAAAAAAAAAAAGATAAACTTTGACAAGATGACGAGGTAAATCTTACTGCAACTTTGGCTTCCTGGAGAATCATTTCACACATTTCCGTACAGGTTTTGACACCCCTTGCTTCCAGCGCATCTCGAATTATTTCAAAATCAGGGAAGAGATAGTAGCCGCCAGTAGGAAATGCTGACTTTACTCCGACTGCGTCAAGTTCTCTGTGCCAAAAGTAAGTTTTTAGATAAATTAATAGATTTATGGCAAATAATTGTACCACTTTTGTAAAAATATTACATTTAAACATAAGTAATTGCTTGTATAGACGTACGAGAAATTGGGGTAAATTGGGACGCTAAGTATTCTTCAGCTCGCACTTTCTTGCATTCATCAATAATTTTAGCAGCTTATTTTCTAACCTACATTGGCTAAAAAGACTTAAATTTGATGAAGAAACAAATACATCCGTGGAGATTTTCCCATAGACCCACCTACATAATTATGCTTCAGCGCCTCCAATTTTTCCGAGAAAAATAAGAATCTGCTTTATCAAATAATAATCAAATATTTATTTTATTTTATTTATTCAATTTTGTAGGTGTTGTGTTTCAATTAATTTACTCTTAACTTCTGACAGCAGGTCGACCTAATAAGGTATATGTTTATATCACAACTTGGTTCTATTTCAATGCTGTGTCTCGCTGATTCCTTGTTGTATGTACTGATGCATGCACTTGGTAAAGGGTGTGTAGTTTAGTTTTCGTTTACTTACAATATACATGTTAAATCAACTGCTATTCATGTTATTTACGTGCTGTGTTTTGTGGGCAATTTGTGTACAATATATCAGTATAGGCTACTAAAAAATGCTTAATTTTCTCAAGGAAAGGCCATTGAGTTTCGCAAGGCTTCTTTTCTTAGACCCCAAGAAGGACACTTCAGCACTACACATTCTTTCAAAGAAAAAAATGTGTAACGTTGTATTTAATTAACACCCTCACCCTCCACACACACCTCATGGAAGAATTACGTTACAGCTGGTAAAAACATACTGGTTGGTATTGTAGGAATATTCAACAATTATTCAATGTAATTGTTCAGTACCTGTAGCAGTGTTGCGCAATCGCTCCTAAAATTCTGACGGTATGTTGCATGTATTGAGTACAGTCTTCATCGTCGCTAAAGAACTGCATTGTAAAATGAAAACAAAAAATAAATTGAATATCAATGTTCCTGGGGCAGTGGTGTGGGTGAGCCAAAAGGCCATAAAATGTAATCTTTCGAAGTTTTGAGCCATTCATGCCGACAATATTCCACATGTATGCCTTTACAAAATGCCCTTGGCCAGATGTGCAACATTAATGAGATAAACACCTCACTCAGTAAGGCACTACTGCAAGGCAATACTTGCATACTAAGTGAGACAACGCACAATACACTCGTAACGTTTAAAAATCACAAACCAACAAATAACATAATCATGAAATGAAAACCCTTCTTAAAACTGACAAAAGTACTTACAAGCTACAGAATGATTTTAATTACATTAGCGTCATGAAACTTCAAAATATCTTTCAAACTAAGTTACAAATGAATTGATGAACAAAAACATCTAAATTGCAGAAGAAATGACATTCCGACTACTTCGCAAATTCCTCACTGTAGTAAACACGTACACAATCAGTGCGCGTATCACTGAATGCGCTGACACTGCTATTTTGAAAAAAGTTCGTCAGTAAGGAATTTTGTGAGCATATTAGCACACAAAATGGTTTTAATCAAATCTACGGCAGCATTTACTGTGTATGTCAATTAACATTTTGTTCTAGTTGGCATTATTTACTTACTTTCAGCCATAGTTTTGTGATCCAGAGCTGTCTGAGACTGTGAGGGTTATTTTCATCCATGGTCATCTTTGGAATTTGTTAAGTCCTTTAAGTGTATATTGTTATCTTTTGGCTGGTTCCCGGGGGTGCAATTATTGATTTATTCATCTCCTTCTAACTCAGGTTTTCTCCCAGTGTTTGCACCTTGTTTAGCTTAGGCTGCATGCGTACCTGGTGTGTACGGCTATTGCCTTTTACCAGTTTACGTCCGGAAATTTCTTATATAAAAGCAAGCCCTCCTCTTTATCTATCTACTATCTACCTACTGTGGTGTAGCGGTTATCATACCTGTCTACAGACCACGAGGCC
This sequence comes from Chiridota heheva, assembly GCA_020152595.1. Classification (NCBI taxonomy): domain Eukaryota; kingdom Metazoa; phylum Echinodermata; class Holothuroidea; order Apodida; family Chiridotidae; genus Chiridota; species Chiridota heheva. Next base: position 1,689,857 of record JAIGNY010004072.1, read on the forward strand.
CTGGGTTCAAGCCTGGGTTGGGTAGACACGCCAGTGTACCACAACTGCTTATCAAAGGCCGTGGACATTGACTTGGTTGTCGATGTTACGTCTGTCCGTACGTCGTACATGTGTTCTCGTCTGGGTCGTATTAAGCGTTTCGTGATAGCATTTATACTATCATAACCGAATACGCAGGCGACGATCCCGTCATTGTAATTGTGTGTTCAACTCTCTCTCTCTTTACTAGCATCATTTCGCAATCCTTTGACATGCAAATTTCTTTTTCCCACCCACCCATCCCAATTTCTTTTTTAGAACTATTGAGAGGCAGGCTGTTGCCTGGCTCGGTACTTCAGTGGTATTTAATGTAAATTTCTGAAGCAATTTTTGTCATGTTTTTAAATATTTTGTTGCCCTGTTTACCTACACAGGGGCCTGTTGCTTTGACCTACAATAGTTAAGCTTTGTTTCCCAGGGATTTGTGTTGTAATAAATCCTTGGTGGTCTCAGGATTTACCTGGTGGTAAACACTTTTGGTACACCCAGGAATTTACCTGGTGGTTTTAATTTTCTGGTGGTAAAAACTTTCGGTGGTCCCCGGAATTTACCTGGTGGGTTTTACTTTCCCAGGGATTTGTTAATTTTCAAATCCTTGGTGGCCCACTGGGTATTCCCTGGTGGCTTTTTGGTTTGCCCAGTTGACTTACACAAGAGGCCTGATTTTTTGTCTAAATTGTTAGACTATATTTTGTTGCTAATGTTAACTTTCAATAAAGGTTGTGACAAATGTCAAAATAAATCTGTGTCTTCTCATGCTGTTGTGTGTTTCAGTAAATGCGCGCAGTGTTCGATTTAATGCTATACGTGCGTTGACTTCATCGTTGCTCCGTTCGATAACTTTTCAACTAATTAGATACATCCGTCCAAGGCGCTGTTTGAAACGAAGTCAGTAGCGAAGGATCTTATTAAAAACGCAACTTTTCAGTTTTCCTTATTAAACTCACACACAAAACGTAAGTGAACATCTCAATATAGTGGCATTGCATATATCTATCTATTTTGTATTACGTAAATGATCCATGGCGATAAAAGGCATTGTCAAATGTTGGCCTGCGATCGTCGCAGAAAGGCCTAGTAATTCTAGCGCGTAGTCGAAATTCATGTACGCTTCTATAATAAGCTAAGGCAGCAGTTTCAACGTTAGAAGTTATATAGCGTTTTCTGGCTGTGTATAGCAGCCATGTAGTGGGTATAGCGTATACTACAGTCAGATGTTATCAGGTTAGATTTGCATGGACAAGAATTACGTGACAAATTAAAATTTAAAAAAACTCAAAAATAGATGCTTTCTAGTAGATTTACATATAGGGTTATTAAGGTACAGTTTGGATATTATGATCATGAATCACTCAGGTGCAAGGGTGATCAACAGAGGCGTAACAAATATACAATTTTGGAAATTTTCACCAAAATATTTTAGAACACTAAAACTATATATATTCACACAACTGACCGTTTTCAGTAATAAACTTATATCCTTTCTATTTCTTTTCATCTCTGATGATAAGTATTGATTTAATATTCACTGGTCCAACGTTATCACTCTCTTAGGCCTATTATTTGTTTTACGGTGGCGAAATAACTACATTTTGAAAGGAACGGGTGGCTTCGTCCCTTGAACCCCAAATGGGGGCTTCTTTTACATCAATAATTTCTCGAAAACAGAAATATCTATTAAATTTTAGCAAGATGATTTGTAACAAGCACCATTCGAGATTTCGGGACCTGTGGAGGACCCCTTTGAAAAATAGATACATCTGTATATTGTCTCCCTAAATGAGCCACTAGACCGAAATGTAAGGGCAATCGTTTTTCACAGATTATCCACAACAGATCGATAAATTTCATGTCTCCATAGCCCACGGACGACCTAAGGGTAGCAAGGTCACTTGAATATTCACATTAACATGAGACTTTCTATACCGTTTCGTGCTAGATAATCATTCGATTTTTGGAGAACCCCTAAATATACGCCCTCACTTTTCGGTCTAGTGCACCTTTAAATTCAGTGAAAATATATTTCAAAACAAGTCCTTTCAACTTCGTTCTCTTCATTTCTTTATTGAAAAATGTTTCTTTCTAATTTGATAATGAGATACAGAAATAAGCGTAGTCTGGTGGTGTGACTTCGTTTTGTGGAAATGAAGTTGTCAGCAGCGGCATAGGAACGTATTTGACACAGCGGTGGGAGGGAGAGGGGGTGCAGATTTGATCCTTTTTCTCAACAGACCTCAGTATAAAAATGTATCACGGTCTATAAATCTATTTGTAAATCCTGGGGGCAGGTTCGTAAAATTTGGCAAAATTTCCCGAAAATTGAAAAACAAATTCACGAAAAAGTGAGTGGAAGAGGCAGAGGAGGAAATTTTACGAAAATTGTAGCAAATTTCACGGAAATTTGTCACAAAGTTCAAGTCGCAACAAATCTTCAAATTTCGGAAATATCCCTTGATTTGTGGGAAAAGTTTCTTCATTTCCGGACAGTTTTTTTTTATTTCGGAACATTTTCTTTAATTTTCTTTCACTTTCGAGTACTTTTTTTGGTTTGAGGGAAATTTTTCTAAATGTTGGAAAATTCATCTCATTTTCAGGTATTTTTGCTAATATTTGGTAAATTTCTTCATTTCCGAACAATTTTCGGGAAACTTTTTTTTCGATTATCGGATATTTCCTTTAAAATTTCCCTTTGTGAAGATCCTGGATCCGCCCTTGTAAGGAACCTTTCATATATTTGTAATGGTCCATCAGTTTCTCAGAATTTTCTGAATTACTACTGAGGGAAAAAATACACGCATTTCGATGAATCGCCTTGTCTGCTTGTGTAAGGTCTATGGACATGTAACATCTTCTGTATTGTTTAAAACATAATTCACACCTGAGCAGATTATTTTGGGGTTTTGAAAATAGAAAGTTCTGTTTTTAGATATAGCTGATCTATTTTGTAGGCCTGATGAAAGGTCGTGCAGCTCGAAATATTTTTGCTATTGTTTATATTTCTTTCCAAAGTCTCCGTTTCTTCCATTTGGTCGGAATTTGCTGCACCATTTAAAACACTTATGACAGCTTAAAAAAAAAAAAAGATTTACACAAAATAAAAAATAGCAAGGTTGCCCTATCAAAAAAATACACAGATATCTGCATATTCAAATCTCGGTGCTTGAAATTTCAAACCGATGTAAAAGCGTTAATTTATAATAGATTTAGGTAATGTTGCCTCTTCACGGCCATGTCTTACAGAAATAACTTCTTTGATTTTATTTTAAAATATATTAAAGCTCTGTCTAGAAGTTTCCGACTTCCTGAGTGTTTTCTATAAGAAACAATGAATAGGAGGAGGTTCCATCGAGGTTACGATAATACACAGATTCAGATCAAATACCAGTGGCTCTTTCAATGGAGGTTTTTCCTGCAAGTATCCTGAAATACTCATTTTGGGAGATATGACGTTACGGTTACCTTGATTGATGCATGTTGCACAGGGGAAGAAACACAGGAGTATGTGTGGCTTCCCAGCACTCAACACAGCTTTACGTAATTCGGACAACTCTTTTGGGAACATACCATAACCTATCTGTGAAAAAAACAAATTTCCATCATTAATTTGATATTTCTTTTATACCCCAAACAAAAATGCAAGCCGAATAACTGAATCCAACATGTATTAAATTTGCAAGTCGTTCTTAAAATTAGGATATTACAGTACTATTGTGTCTGGAACAATTTTTCATGTCAAAAAGAAGACACTGGAGGTTTGTGGCTTGTTTTTTCATACTTACCCGCCATCCACCTGCACTTGCCCATTTTGAAAGTCCACTGAGAACAATTGTTCTTTCGGGGTAGACCTGAAAAAGTCAAATTGATTACTTTAGAAGACATTTCTCATTGATATTTAGGCTTAACCAAAGTAAATGAAACGAAAGGAAGATTCGGCAGCTTAACATAGACATGATAGACGGCTATGAACGCAAAATTACAAAAACTCAACCTTGTCGCACATCTAAAAGAATATTTTACTTTTTATAAACGGCCATTATTGCCTATATAGAAGAAGTTAATTTCAATCAGCGGCTATATATGTTCTGACCGGGGACGTTGCTATCAGGTTATAGGCTCTTATTACAGTCTAACAAATGGTAGGCGGATAATCATCAGTTTCGAATTGAGTGGATTCGTAAAGGTTGCCGAGCTGAACTGTCGGTCGCCCCTTGAGGCTCTGGAAAATTCTTGCTTTTTGATGCCCCAAAGCGCATGGGTTAAAAAATCAAACACAAAGTTAAAAAATGTAGTTGACAGAAACGACAACAAATTTAAATTCGAACATTAAACTCAAGATAAAGCATTTGGTATGCCATTTTTAATTTAAAAATTCTAAAAATTAAGAAAATGTTGGCAAAATAACATTCGATATATTCGGGTCAAAAGGCTGCGAATAGGGTTAAAGCATTGAAAGATTTCGATTGATCGGAACCTTAAGTTAGAATTTTAGTCAAATGTTAGAATGGCCATGAACTCCCAAAATGAGACAATCTGGCTACTAAATTCTCAGTCAGAAATCGGCTTCTTTGGTTCTGACAATTGAACATGTTGTTCACATGGATTTACAATCCCTTACAATTCCCGCTTGTTTCAACATTTTCAACGTTCTCTTTCGCGTATCATAGTCATTCCACGCTTAATAAGTTTAGTTATTATTATTATTATTATCATTATCATTAATATCATTATAACAAAATTCTGGGCAACTTGCATTGCCACGGTACCCAGGTACCAGGGCGCAGGAAGGGTGATCTCTGAGTCTCATGGAGGTGGGGAATGGGGGTGGGGCACTGGCGTAGCCAGAGAACCACAGGGGCCATGGCCCCCCAATCCATATTTACAAAAATTAAATTACACCTATATGCCTATGTATCGTACAGATGCCATACATGAAATGCGAATCTCCTGCATTCCCTGTAATGTAAATTCGTTGTATCCTGTAAAACAAAACAAAAAATAATTCAAATTTTTAAATGAAATTTTGACGCAATTTTAATTTGTCAAGAGCCGTGAACTTGCCAAGCCTGTTCTTACGCGATGACGATGGAAGATAGCGCCATTCTGCTACTGCTTTGCGATAACAAAGTACTACAAGTGCCCTATTATTTTGCTCAAAACTTTCCACAAATAGAAATCAATTTGTCTAAACTCTGAAGGCGGTAATTAAGCTTGGTGAACTTGAATTTTGAAAATGTCACTTTTCGCATATGGTTTTTCAAAAAGGAAAAGGGAAAACACGGATGAAGGTAATGTATGCCCAGTCCAGTAAATATATTAATGATATGTATACATAAGTGACCATTTGTTGTTCTTCTATCGTCTTTAATATAGGCTTAGTTCACGAGTTTTATAAAGCTATTTGTCATCGTCGGTGTGGGTGAAGCAAACATACATTTTTAATATATGTTCACAGTCCAGAAAAATAGGATGGCGGGAACAGAAAATGACGGAAATTTTAGGGTTACTTCGTTTTCGACTTCGTAGTGGGGATTTACTTTTGAAGGACCATATAAAAACTTCCCATGCTAATGCAACCTACCTATCATCCTTGATTCAAAATGAACCTATTTGCGTTGCTGGTGACATGTTTAGGAAAGTGTTGTTGCTAACATCAAAAAGCACAGTTCTGGTCCATCATAGCTGATGAAACATTGGATCGCCAAAAAGGGAACAACTGGCAATTGTTATAAGATATGTTTCACCTTGCGATTCTGGAGTTTGCATGAGGACACGGTAATGGTATTAGACTTGATTTCTGACATCAAATCTAATAATCCTGGTGAAATTGAGCATAATGAAACCAAGTTGAGTGGCAAAGCTATTGGAGAAACGTTGCTAAGAAAGATTTGTGAGCTCGGTTTGAATCTGTCTCTTTGTGTGGGACAAGGCTATAATGGGGCAGGATCCATGGCCAGTGAACGGGTTGGTGCTTCAGCAACAATAAAAAGGCAGCTCCATTGGCCTTTTATTTTCATTGCGCCATGCACTGCCTAAATTTGAGTGCTTCCGCAATGTTGTGCGAGAAATTTCATCGACTTTTCGAGCAAGTGCAAAAAACAAAAACGGATCTGTTGAAGAGCCTCATAGAAAGTGACTCTGATATTTCCATGACCAAGAAGCACCTGATTACGTTGTGCGAAACACGTTCTGTGGAACGACACACAGCAGTTGTAACATTTATGCAACTTTTGAAATATACACTAGATGCCTTATCGGAAATCAAATGCTGGGCAACCAAGAATTCGGGCAAAATGTACAGCAACTTTCTGGCAAAATTGTGAACAATAAAAAAAAAAAACAGCCTCAAATTTGCAAGTTTTTGGCCTGGGAAGTGCCATTTCCGGCAATCTAAAGGCAGCATTTATTGGAAAAATTTCTCTGAACGCTACGCGCCAACATGGTGGCGCTCCGCTTAGATACTGTCACGGCTCAAAAATCATACCAATGAGTAGCCCCCCCCCAAACAAAAAACCTGCCTACGCCAATGGGGTGGGGGTAGTCTCCAAAAGTTACCTGTATACAAGCGGAAAAATTGCTGTAGTATATCAAGTCTCCATGAAATATTGCTGCTTATCGTGAAATCTCCCTCAATTTTCGAGAAATCTTCAAACTTTGGGTAGGGCTATTTCTTTTATTCTCAGAAGCTTTCAAAATTTTTAATATTCGGGAGATTTTCTTGATTATTCAGAAGATTTTCTTAATTTTTCAGGAGCTGTTCTTGAATTTTTGGGAATTTTCGTTCATTTTTGGGAAACTGTTTTTATTTTTTTTCAATTTCGTGGAGCTTTCTTCATTTTCTGAAAATTTTGTTAAATTTGTCTTCATTTTCTGAACTTTTATCAATTTTCGGGGAAATTGGTCAAATTGTTGTTTAATTTTACAAATTATTTTCTATTCTATATTAATATTTCCCAATTTATGTTACAGGGCAAATGAAAGTCTCTCAGAGAACAGCTTTCACCCTCCCCCTTTCTTTATGCCCCCAAGTTTCTATGCATCTTCACTGTATACTACAATTTGTGCATGCTGTAAGTTTAAGAAATTTCTGTGTTTAACCACTTTAAATCCTTTATAGTTTAGGAATTTTTTTAAATGACCTAAACTTTTATCAGACCTGAACTTTTATCATCGAAACAAATAAACAAAAGATAATTATTAACTTGGTTTACCGTTGCTAAGCTCTCGTGATTGTTCTCGAAGTGTAACCTGGCATAAATCTCATCGCTTATCACAAGTAGATTGTGTTTCCTGAACACATCGCTGGGAGAAACAAAAAACAAAACAGATGTCTAATGGCAGGAACGAGAAAGAAATCATATATCATAAGCTATAGTATAAACATTATCTGATTACAGCGGTATCAAGCGTTATACATATACGAAGGGATACAAAATAACAAGGGGCTCTGATTAAGAAGCGGATTTACGGAAAGGTCCATGGATGAAAAAATGTCCACCATTTCTATTGCCTGAAAATATTGCTAATCAATAGGAAAATTAAATAAAGATAATAATTTTAAGAAACGCATAGAATTAAATAGTTGCATGGGCTTTCTGGAAAATTAATGTAAATACATACATCGTGGAATGCTTAAAGGAAGGAAACCAATAAAGGTTTTCACTTCCCTGCCTGTCCTTTTGGAAGACGAATTTTGAAAGACGATTTGAATGCTGACCCCCGAGACCCCACTAAATTTCAGAAAATGGCATACTTGAGCTGAATATTCACGAATGATACCTCGACATACCTGAGATCTTTCAGTTCTGACTTGCTATAGCTTATTCCAGCTGAAAAAGAAAACGATTAAATCGTCCACTTGTAATTTAACGACGATCATTGGAGAACAATGCAGACTATGTTAACATGTGAGGGTGGAATATACAGTACATGCTCCGCGAGTTGCCTAAAAGCCTGAAAAATGTAAAAGTCAATATTGCTTAAACAGCTAAAGTGACAAACAATTTGAGTTCAAATGTAATATGAGGACCTGAAGTGACAGGAATGTGGATCGAAATGTTTGATACAGTAAAACAAAATATAACCAGCTATTAAGCTGCTCTTGCAAAATGGGCTGGGCGAGTTTCTCTGACCATCAATTAGCCACCCTTACCTGCTTACATGCATTTCAAATTTCTCAAAAAATGTCTTTTGATCAACATTATTCAAGCATATCTATAAGAAAACACATATTAAATCGAGAAACTCATCATTATTTTTTTACTAAAGATTTTACTAAGATTAATACTAAGATTATATCAGTGCCGGTCAGAAATATTTAGGCAGAAGAAACAGTATTAATAACTAATAGAAACGACGCCAATATAGTGTTCGATGTGGGATGGTTTCGAATTTCACAAGATGCCCCTATTTGAAAAATGTTTTCACTGAAATCACGTAACACTTTACATTTTGAAATAATATAAAACATAACATAACATAACAAGATTACGGGCTAAGAAGGATTAGTGACCCCACAAAAAGCCCTTACTAACACCACCACCACCCAAAAAAAAAAAACACAAAGACGCCCAGAGTTAGTAAAAAACTTATCAATGTTGACTTTGAAATTGTGAACAGAATTGGAGCTAACTACCCACGCAGGCAAACCATTCCACTTATTGACAACTCTTTGCGAAAAGCTAAAACGTTGAATATCTATCCGTGAGAACTCGTTGGTAAATTTTAAACCGTTACCACGTGTCGCATGAGGATTAGCTGAAATATGCAAGAAATAACAGGAAGTCAAAGCATCACTACCAGATAGAATTTTCAAAACCTGAATTTATCGCCACGTACTCTTCTCAATTCAAGCGTGGTTAAACCAAGAATTCGCAGCCTAGATTCATAAGAGAGATTCCTTACCTCGGGAATAAGTCTGGTGTCTCTTCTCTGAATCGCTCCAAAATGAACTTATCCTTCTCATGAAAGGGACTCTAAGCCTAAATAGCATACTTAAGGTGAGGCCTAACTGCTTATACAAATTAAGAACAACCTCTCTACCAAGAAAACACAAATTTCTTATAATCAAAGCAAGCATTCTATTTGCCTTTGCAGCTGCTAAACAACACTGTTTAGAAGGCTTCAGGTTGCTAGTAATGACAACGCCAAGAGCCCTTTCTTGATCAACACAACCAAGATTTGAACCATTCATGCAGTAATCAAAAGCCAAATTGCTCTAAGCAAATTGAATAACTTTGCATCAACATTGAATGACATCTGCCATATTTGGGACCAAGAAACTAACTTATCCAGATCAGTTTGTAAAAGTGAAGAATCCCTAGCATCATCAACAATCCTGTACAGCTTAGTGTCATCAGCAAATTTACGAATCCTGGAGCCAAGAAAAACACCAATATCATTAATGAAGATTAAGAAAAGAAGCGGACCCAATACAGAAGCATGAGGAACACCACTTGTAACCTTCTTCCATGGAGATACTTCACCATTAACAACAACACTTTGTGACCTGTCAACTAGCCAAGAACACTTTCCCTCCACACCAAACGCTGTTGTTTTCATCATCAGCCTGCTCAATGAAACCTTATTAAGTGCTTTTTGGAAATCTAAATAGATAACATCCACATTACGACCAGAATCAACTAGTATAGTAACATCATCAAGAAACTCCAATAAATTATAAACACAAGACCTCTTAGGTAAGAACCTACAACATCCTTAACAATGGACTCCATGACCTTGCACACAACACTATTAAGAGTCACTGGCCTATAGTTACAAGACAAGCTGTGGTCGTCGTTTTTAGAAATAGGGGTGACATTAGCAATTCTCCAATCACTAGGAACAACACCAACATCAAAGCACTTTTAAAAGATAATACTCTGGGGAACAGAAAGAACAGCAGAAAACTCACGTAAGACAGCAGGATGTATACCATCTGGACCGGGTGCTTTATTTGACTTCAAACCCTTTAACTTCTCAGTCACAACATCAACTGAAAAATCAACATTCCTAATGAATTTTGCACACTAAGATAATCCACAACACCATCAGCAGAGGACTCCTTAATAAAAATAGACACAAAGTAGTCATTCAAAACCTCAGTCATTTCCTTACCACCATCATTATCCTCAAGGGCACCAACAAACGCCTTGGTTTTTTTGCTTTGAGCGAACATAAGAATCAAACGACTTAGGATTAATCTTAACCTCTTTTCACAAACGTTTTTCAAAAAACACTTTAGTATCTCGTATCAAACCCTTTGTGAACATTTCATGATCCTTACACCTAGCAAGCTCCGCAGGACACCCACTGTGTTTATAACCACGCCTCAACTTCTTCATTTTCTGAACTGCCTTCAAAACCTCCCGAGACATCCACACTGGCCGATTACGCCTACAGAATTTCTTTAATGGGACAAACCTATTTACACCCTCCAAAACTACACTTCGGAAAACATCCCATGCTTTAGAAGAATCTAAGTCACGGAGCAAATAAGTCCAATCGAATGACAAATTATCCTGAAGTGCAGCAAAGTCAGCATTCTTAAAATCTAAAACCAGTTTATTAGCTGGAGAAGCCTTTGTGAAACAATACAGATCAAAACTAATGCGCTTATGATCGCTATACCCTACCTTACCGCAACTTAGCACATTTCTAACCATACTTTCTCACTACTGAAAATCAAATCAAAACAATTACTACCACGCGTGGGAAACAACACATGCTGGGTGAAAAAGCAGTCAGATACAGCTTCCAGAAAATCTTTTCCATGTGGATCACTAGTACAAAGATTCCAATCAATGTCTGGAAAATTAAAGTCCCCGAAAACAATAACACTCCTAGAAGCAACTTTCCTGAAGCAGTCCATCAATTTGATTGTTTTCAGGACTAGAATTTGGTGATCCATACACAACACCAACAACCACTGAAGTACCAACATTGCCATCAACAATTAGCTCATACCATAGGCAGTTTGAAAAACCAAAAGAAAACTGAGCAGTCCTATCCATGCAATTAAAACTGTCTTTCACAAACTATAAAACGCCACCTCCTCTACCATTAAGAGTATCTAATCTGTCTTGCCTGAAAACTGAGTAAGCTGGAATATGTACCTCTGAATCACTAATTTCACTTTGATTCCAACTCTCAATAATACCAATTCTTTCAGGTCTACTAATTGTCTACAGCCAGAAGCTCGTCACGCTTATTCAAAATGCTACAAACATTTGAAAACATAACCCTAAATCTACCACTAGAACAATCCCTATGCACAGAAACATGCCTAACAGGTGGGTTTAAACTCTCATCCCCCGTGAATAGTTTAAAGGACTCAGATCCTTAATTGCCCTATTGACACCCATAGCAAGAAGACGAGCACCATTCCTAGTTAAATGCAAACCATCTCTTATGAAACAATCAACCCGAGAATCAAACTTATGCAAGAAATTTATAAAACCGAACTCAAACAGACGATAAATACTCTCTAGCCAACATGTGATCAACAACATCTTATTTTATCATGAAGGAACTACCCCTACGCGGAAACAGACCAACAACTAGAACCCTAAAACCTGTGTCCTTCAACTTGAATTACAAATCCATGAAACTACGACTAACAGAATTAACATTTCTCCTTAGAATATCATTTGTACCAATTAAAACTACGACGGTACCTTCACCTTTACATAAAGTCTCAACACGAGAACTAACATCATCAACACTAGCCCCTGAAAGACACACCCTAATCCTTCTACTACGAGCTACTCCACAAAACTTTGTGTCAACATATCTTACAAGTGAATCCCCTATCCATAACACCTTATCCCTAAAAGAATCCACAGGCAACGTACCAGACGAATCAACAACCTCTCGACCAATGGTACCTGTACAATCATCAACTACAGACAACCCTACATCAGGCCTGTCGACATAATTTGATCCAAGACTATTTACCTGAACAGAACCCCTATCAAATTCCTTACCCAAAGAACTATCAACATCACATGTCTGACTACCCACATCAAAGCCTCAAAACTCAAGTCTGCACACTAGCATCAACCGTTTCAACGATACAACTACAACCAGAAAGTCTCAACTCTAAAGCCTTTAACCTAAGCTATCAACCGAAGCTTCCTCAAAACTACATGTCACACTGGACTCCTAAAAATCAATCCACATATTACAGCTTTCACTGCAAATCGAACTCTTCATGACCATACAATATAATTAACAGAAGCAGAAAACTAACAGCAACAAGCTAAAAGAGGAAGAATAAGCCCAACAATACTTAAAGAAATACCTTAGCTTTAACACACAATATACTAGCATACACTATACACATAAGCCTATACACTTAAATTTAATTTAAAAAAAATAAGAAAGCTTAACACAAGTATACCAAAGCCTACGTTACAACAACTGTAAGGCCTAGCCTAGCTTACAACAACAGCAACAAAGTGTGTAATAGGATACAGTTAACATACCACACAAACCAGCTACAACAAAACAAAAATAACAATTGAGGAAATTAATGAAAACAACAAAAACAAAAATATGCAGAACAAATATAGGAAACAACAATATGGTAAAAGTCAGCCTGAATAAAATCCCAAGTCCAGATGAAAATATCCACAAATTGAGACAAGGATTGAAACACTCTGTATACAGTCACAACTCAGCTTGCTATTCTCACATTTCTCACAAACATGCTCACATTTTCAGAGTAAGTCATTACAGTCATAAAAACGGTTGTCCTCATGCACATGCATGTTTTGTATGCCCAATACAAGTTGGAAGAGTACTTTTAAAGGAATATTCCCATGTTTTTTTCGTAATCTTTCATATGAAAGATAAACATTTTAGAAACAATTTAGTACAAAAATCATGTTGATATGTTATTTCTACCAGGAGATATTCAAATTTTAAGCTTCACAAAAAATGCCAATAAACGAATAAGAAAAGGCTCAGTATGACATCACAGCAACACATTCTCCCACAAAGTTGATGTATTTCATTAGAATCTATCATCCTTTTTTATTAGTAAAACCAGCTAGAAAAATCAATTGATGAAAGTTAGGTATTTATATACATTGCCAAATATACCCTACTTCAATAACTTTTGGAAAATTGTTTCTACTTTTAATCATACAGAAACAACCAATTAACATTTAAAGAAATACATAAACATTTGCAATAGAATGGCCTCTATGACGTAATCAAACACGAATTCATCATACTGTACAAAACTTTAAAATGCAATTGGGAAATCTTTACAAATCCATATCTCCTGAACGGAATATGATATCAACTTGATATTTGTACCAAATTGGCTCTAAAGGTATGCTCTTTCAACTCAAATTTTAACAAAACAAATCATGGGATTATTCCTTTAACAGCTTGCTGGACTGCCGATCAGCAGATCAGCCGGAATAAGTAGAAAACTAAAATATTCAGTGGTTCCGATGCATTCTTTTATTGTTGGTTGATTTTTAAGTTTTACACTAAACTGGCATTGCATGTCATGAAATATGCTAAATAACACATTCATAAACCATGACCATGCATATCAATAAAATAGAACCTGCTGACAACACTTGTATAATGCAAAACATGCATACGGTTGCACATTTATCACTGTTTTAAGAATTTTACCCAAAGCCCCACCTGCATGACATCAGTACTAAACCAATAGGTTACATATGCGAACCATAACCCATCGACAGTGTACCACATCTGACTCTTATCTTTTAATGTAAAATATTAACCTGTTGTGATAATGACCGAATAATTAAGTTTGCACTCTGTGTTTGTGTGTGTGTGTATGTGTGTGTCACTGTGTGTTGTGTGTATTTGTTTTGAACAGTTGAAGAAAGTATCAGCCATAGGGAAATGCATTTACTGGTGAAATCAAGTTGACTTTACTTTCAGATTGTATACTGTTCACATTTGTATCATCACGTGTGTGCAACATCTAATCTTTGGGTAAAAAAATAACAAAAAGTAAGAAAGGAAAATATATCTACCTATTGTATATCCTATCACTGACTTGTTCTTTCTTTCATATTTACAAGTTGAATCTATCCGGCAGTTTGCGGGACTTCACAGAAATACGTTTTTCAAACATTTTGTGATCACCCGGAATAACTGAGCTAGGATCAGCGACGTCAGCCACTGTGGCACTAGTTTTATCACCCACGAGGTCTTCACACAAGGTAGGGGTCCGTATGACCTGATCTGAATTTGTGATGGTCACTTGACTTTTAACAGGATCTACCTCTAAAACTGGGTCTTCAGAACCAACAGTTCCTGTTTCCCAAGTTGCCAAAAGATGATCAGTATGGCAATACACTTCTCTTTTCTGTGGCGTCAACGCGTACCAAATAGGTTCGAGGTTCAAAACACTTGGTTACACGACCTTTAAACCATTAATTTTGCCACCCAAAGTGTTTTTCTCTGGAACTTTCTGATTTACTTCAAAAGTTCTCACATAGCGTCGACATTTGCGTGATCTTCTGACCTACAGACCTACGATAATCCACCGTACTGCCGTATACGAATAGGTTGCCCAGATCAGAACCAATCTCTGGAGTCTGGCTACTGCCAGAGTGATTGCCAATAGTTTATGGTCGGTTATCAATGAAACGTTTCTACCATATAGGTATTAATAAAACTTCTTGATCCCAAATCAGAGAGATAATGCTTCTCGTTCTCTCTGCGCATAATTTTGCTCACTAGGAGAGAGTGTAGGGACACAAAAGCTATGGGATTCTCCTCCCCTGAGGGCATAACATGTGGACATGTGGGATTACTGCGCCTATTCCATAGGCTGAGGCATAGCAAGCTAACCTTAATGTTTTTTTTACATAGTGTACTAATACTGAACTATTCAATAATGTATCCTTGCTTTTCTGAAAAGCGATCTCACAAGCAGTCATCCACTCCCACTTGTTGTCTTTCCGTAAAAGCTCATTCAAAAGATGCAATAAAGTGGCCAAATTTGGAAAAAAATTGCCACAGTAATTGAGTAACCCCAAATACGCTTTGAGCTCTGTGAAATTTGTGGGACTGTTTGATAGCTTCTAATTTCTCACTTGTAGGGTGTAAGTCTTCACTATCAACCTCATGCCCTAAGTGTTCAACAGTGTCCTTAAACAGTTCTCACTTTGAGGGTTTAACCCTCACACCATATTTGGCCAGTTGGAGGGCTTCCTGGAGATTACGGTCGTGTGGAGCTCTTGATGATCCGGAGATGAGAATATCATTTAAGTAGCATACCACTCCCATTCACTCTGCTCCACCTTTGTAATAACACCCTCACGCTCAAGCCGTTTGACTTACAGCTCCACCTTTGCCTTAAGTGAATAAGATACGGAAAGTACTTTTAAACATATGGGTTCCGCTTGTCCAGGTTCTCGTATACATGCAGTAAAACCTTTGATAGGATCTCCTTGTTCTTTGAAACACTATGCTTGTCCATAATTTCCTGAATTGAAGTAGTTGGTTCAGATTTCACCTAAAGAATACTGTTCCAGTCCAACTTAATGTCTTTAACCAAGTCCTGACCAGCAAAGCTGGTTTGTTGCCTTTCCATAACAAATAAGGGTAATGTGTGCTTCTGTTTTCCATATTGGATTGGTACTGTTATTTTGCCCAGCACATTAATCCAATCCCCACCAAGTGATTTCAATTTTATTTTGCAGTGTTCAAGAGGGATGTGACTGAGCTGATTCTTTAACAACTTTCAGAGATGACAATCACCGAGGCTTCAGTGTCCAATTCCATATTTATTGGTTTCCCCACGACCTCTACTTAAAATTGAATACCTTTCTTGGAAGTGTTCTGTCGCTGATTTTATGCTATCAATTTCAAAAGTGTCATCTATCAGTGTTTCTGTATTGCTATTGCTAACTTTTTCTTGAAAACACGAACTGAATCCGATTTAGTATGTATATTGCTGCCGGCATTCTCTCTACGAATGTTTTGTCGTATACGCTTCCTACAAGCCTTGGCAATGTGGCCTACCTTGTGACTAACATGGCACACCACTTTCTTCAACGGGCATAGCTAGGTCTTGCGAATGATCTTTGGGGCAACGGAAGCATTTGTGTGCACCTGTTTCTGTGATAAGATTCTTATCAGTGCTTTTGTCTCCTCGTTTGTAATTATTATTGCCGCTTTTGGTTGAAATTATAAAGCTTGCTGGTGGGCGAGTTCCATGGCTTGTGCGATTTCTACTGGGTTGTCAAAGGTTAAACTTACTTCCGTTAGAAGTTTTCCTTGTAACTGTGGGCCTTTGAGACCACAGACAAGTCTGTCTCTCAAAGCATCATTTCGCAAATTACCAAAATCACATGTGCTAGTCAGTCTCTTCAGTTCCACAACATATTCTGACTCACTTTCACTGTCCTTTTGTTCCCTTTTGTTCAATTTCTGTAAATTCGCCAATATGTCCAATTTTCGCTGCCATTTGAGTAGCTGATATAATCCTTAAACAAAAGCAGAACTTATCGTTAAGCTCATAACGTAATATTGATATCCTCGTCCTCCAAATTGTAATATCTTTAGGTCCGTAATGAATATGCGTGACAAGAAAATGGCTGCCATAATGCAACTTGATGATTTAGATCCGGGTCTCGGGTGTAAAACATCATTACAGCTTCACTCTACTACAATGGGCTATCCGTGTACCAAATATGACATCAATACTGTTGATTATTCTTGAGTAGCGTATATTAACAAGCTCTTTTCAGGAAAATCATATTGAGCCCCGCCCACTACGCATAATGATGATTTTTTTTTATACCATGAACACGTATGAACACGTAGACAGTTAACATCAAAATTATACCAAATATGAAACAAAATCGACATGTGGTTAAAATAAGAGCATTTTGAGATTTTAACATTAAGCCCGGCCTACTTAATAATATGCATGACATCACTACCAAAAGCAATAGGGCACATCTACGGATCATGGGCTCTCTGTGTACCTATATAACATCAATCCAGTGTATCGTTCTTGAGAAATCGTATTGCCAAGCTTGCTGCCACAAACACACAGGCCTACAGACACACACCACACATACACACACACACACATACAATCTGTACATACTAACTGGGTACACACATGTATATCTGTCAACCAGGATCACCACATATAAAATCCCATTTGGGTACACAGGTGATGTATTTGGAGTTTATTCGCACATCTGGGGACAGTATGCAATCTGAATAACATAAGCGGGGACATGCTAGAATATCTTTCTCTGGCAATATACCTAAAGACACATATTTTGAAAGAAAGCCTGCACAGAACCAACTAAATGGGGACAGCACTAAAAATGCATATTTCAGGTGGCATATTCTTTCACTCTTGAGAGCCCAATTCATACATACATACATACGCACGCACACGCACATACATACATACATACATACATACATACATACACACACATACATACATACATACATACATACATGCATACATATATACATACATGCATACATACATACATGCATATATACGTACATGCATACATACATACATACACACACACATTCATACCTACCTACATACATACATACATACATACATACATAC
>JAIGNY010004072.1:1712500-1732500 GCA_020152595.1 Chiridota heheva
AGGTTTATTTAAATCATCTTGGATATTTGTTGGCCAGAGGGGTCATCAGTTGTTCTATACACAAGGCAATCATCAGCAACCAGTCTAACCGTGCTGTTTATATTATCAGGGATGTCATTGACATATAAAAGAAGAGCAAAGGACCTAAAACAGTACCTTGTGGTACACCAGATATAACTTGTTTAGGATTTGAGATTTTGCCAACACAGGCAACGCGCTAAATGCGGTTGCTGAGGAAGGATGCAAACTAAGCCAGTAGATTTCCATTAATACCATATGCGGAAAGTTTGGATAACAGGCGTTGGTGTGGGACTTTGTCGAAGGCTTTGGAGAAGTCTAGTATAGACATAGAGATGGTACTGTTTTGGTAAATTTGTTTAGAAATATCATTTATTGTTAAGAGAGATTGTGTTTTAGTTTATCTTTTTGTTCGAAAGCTATTTTAGAGATCAATTTAGATATTATGCTTATCAAGGAATTTCATCACATATGAGTGGATTATATGCTTAAGAATTTTAAACGCAGGTAACAGAGACTGGTCTGCAATTAGCCGGGTCATGTTTATCACCTTTGAAAAAAAACGTTACATATGTTTGCTTCCTTCCACTTGTTTGGGATAGTACCGTTATCTAAAAATGTTTGGAAGAGATCAATTAGGATTTCATAAAGGTCTTCCACATGATTGTAGTTTTAAGAACCATGGTAAAATTTGGTCAGGATATGAGGCTTTGTTTGGGTCTAGGTTTCGCAGTTGATTTTTGACATCATCTGGAGTGATTAAAAGTTGGTTTATTTTGTTGTTGGTGAGTGGTTTAATTACAAGAATTTGAGAGGTATCTTCTTCTGTAAAAACGCTGAAAAACTGGTTGTTTATGTTAGCTTAAGTCATACTGTCACTACAGAGTTTACCATTGTTCATAAGGTCAGACAGAGTTACTTTTTATTCTTTTTAAATAAGACCAAAATGAAATTGGGAGTTTTCATAGAGGGGTTTTTGAATTTATTACAGATTAAGTTTTTCTAGCTTCTTTGAGGTTTTTACGGACGGATTTCCTAAAGCTTTTATATGTAGTCCAGTCATGAATTTGATGAGTATGCTTAGCTTTCTTAAACAGTTTAAGTTTGTTTTCTTGCAGAGGACGTCGTTGGATATATCCATGAGCCAAGGTAAATTGGGTGAACCAAGGTAGATTTAGTTTAGTTGAGGTAAATTTGTGAGGTGAGTTTTTTCAATAATCACTTTAATTTCCTTTTCAAAGAAGCTCCATATTTCATCAACACTAAGGAATAAGCTATTGGATTTAGAATAACATTGCAGTTTAAGTTTAGTCAGATCTTCTTTTATATGTTCTGTGCTAGCTTTTTCCTTAAATAGATTTTAAGTTTAGGCAACTTCTTACTAGAAAAGGAGATGAAGAAAATATGGAATTTTAATAACATCAGTAGAAAGACAAATGAGAAACGTGGAAGATGACGAAAAGATAAGAAAATGAAATAAATGTAATCCAGAACAAATGTCTGACACAGAAACGGAAAATAAAATGGCAAGACAGAGTGACAAATGAAGACTTGATGAGCAGAGCAATGGAAACGACTGCAACATAGCATTGACTTGAGCCTCGGAGGGAAAGAGAAAGCGTGGATGCTTTGGCTTGGTGGACTTTTGAGGAACAACTAGAGCAGCTGCAGCTGACAAAGACGGATGGAGGCATTCTTTGGAGGCCTTATGCTCCACCTAGCGCAGATAGATGAGGTGAGGTGAGACTTCCTTTTTGAAGCACTCGTATTGTCACCAAGGTGTCTGACAGAATTGCTTGACTGCTTCAGGAAGTTGCTTCTAGGAGTGTTAATGTTTTTGGGGACTTTAATTTTCCAGACATTGATTGGAATCTTTGTACTAGTGGTCCACATGGAAAAGATTTTCTGGAAGCTGTATTTGACTGCTTTTTCACCCAGCATGTGTTGTTTCCCACGCGTGGTTGTAATTGTCTTGATTTAATTTTCAGTAGTGGAAAAAGTATGGTTAGAAATGTGCTAAGTTGCGGTAAGGTAGGGTGTAGCAATCATGACCGCATTAGTTTTGATCTGTATTGTTTCACAAAGGCTTCTCCAGCTAATAAACTGGTTTTAGATTTTAAGAATGCTGACTTTGCTGCACTTCAGGATAATTTGTCATTCGATTGGACTTATTTGCTCCGTGACTTAGATTCTTCTAAAGCATGGGATGTTTTCCGAAGTGTAGTTTTGGAGGGTGTAAATAGGTTTGTCCCATTAAAGAAATTCTGTAGGCGTAATCGGCCAGTGTGGATGTCTCGGGAGGTTTTGCAGGCTGTTCAGAAAATGAAGAAGTTGAGGCGTGGTTATAAACACAGTGGGTGTCCTGCGGAGCTTGCTAGGTGTAAGGATCATGAAATGTTCACAAAGGCTTTGATACGAGATACTAAAGTGTTTTTTTTGCAAAACGTTTGTGAAAAGAGGTTAAGATTAATCCTAAGTCGTTTGATTCTTATGTTCGCTCAGAGCAAAATACCAAGGCGTTTGTTGGTCCCCTTGAGGATAATGATGGTGTTACTATTAATAGTGGTAAGGATATGACTGTGGTTTGAATAACTAATTTGTGTCTATTTGTACTAAGGAGTCCCCTGCTGATGATGTTGTGGATTATCTGGCAAGACAGAGTGACAAATGAAGAGTTGATGGCCAGAGCAATGGAAACGAGTATCCATTAAGAATGTTGATTTTTCAGTTGATGTTGTGTCTAAGAAGTTGAAGGGTTTGAATTCAAATAAAGCACCTGGTCCAAATGGTATACATCCTGCTATCTTACGTGAGTGTTCTGGTGTTCTTTCTGTTCCCCTGAGTATTACCTTTTCAAAGTGCTTTGATGTTGGTGTTGTTGCTAGTGATTGGAGAATTGCTAATGTCACCCCTATTTTTAAAAAGGGTGACCACAGTTTGCCTTGTAACCATAGGCCAGTGAGTCTTACTAGTGTTGTGTGCAAGGTCATGGGGTCCATTGTTAAGGATGTTGTACTACATCATTTACTGGTCAATGATTTCTTGAATTTGTCCCACCATGGGTTCTTGCCTAAGAAGTATTGTGTTTCTAATTTATTGGAGTTTCTTGATGATGTTACTAAACAAGTTGATTCTGGTCATAATGTGGATGTTATCTATTTAGATTTCCAAAAGCATTTGATTAGTTTCCATTAGGCAGGCTCATGATGAAAACAAGAGCACTTGGTGTGGAGGGAAAGTGTGCCAGTTGGATATATTCTTGGTTAGTTGGCAAGTCACAAAGAGTTGTTGTTAATAGTGAAGTATCTCCATGGAAGAAGGTTACAAGTGGTATGTTCCTCAGGGTTCTGTATTGAGTCCGCTTTTTTTCTTAATCTTCATTAATGATACTGATGTGTTCCTTGGCTCCAGGATTTGTCAATTTGCTGATGACACTAAGCTGTACAGGATTGTTGATGATGCTAGGAATTTTTCTTTTTTTGCAAACTGATCTGGATAAGTTAGTTTCTTGTTCCCAAACGTAGTAGATGTAATTCAATGTTGATAAATGCAAATTTATTCGCTTTGGTCAGAACAATTTGGCTTTTGATTACCGCATGAATGGTTCAAATCTTGGTTGTGTTGATCAAAAAAAGGACCTAGGCGTTGTCATTACTAGTAATCTGAAGCCTTCTAAACAGTGTTCTTTAGCAGCTGCAAGGGCAAATAGGATGCTTGGTTTGATTATGATTTTTTTTTTCTTGGTAAAGAGCTTGTTCTTAATTTGTATAAGCACTTAGTCAGGCCTCACCTTGAGTATACTATTCAGCTGAGGCTTGGAGTCCCGTTTATGAGAAGGATAAGTTCATTTTGGAGCAGGTTCAGCGAAGAGCCACTAGGCTTATTCCCGAAGTAAGGAATCTCTCTTATGAATCTAGGTTGCAAATTTTTGGTTTGACCACGCTTGAGTTGAGAGGAGTACGTGGCGATATGATTCAGGTCTTTAAGCTCCTATCTGGTAGTGATGCTTTGACTTCCTGTTATTTCTTGCATGTTTCAGCTAATCCTCATGTGACACGTGGTAACAGTTTAAAGTTGACCAAAGAGCTCTCACGGATAGATATTCGGCGCTTTAGCTTTTCGGAAAGAGTTGTTAATGAGTGGAACGGTTTGCTCTAGTGGGTAGTTAGCTTCAATTCTGTTTACAATTTCAAGGTCAACATTGATAAATTCTTTACTAATTCTGGGCGTCTGATTTTGTGTGTGTGGTGGTTTTGGTGTTAGTTTGGGCTTTTTATGGGGTGACTAAGCCTTCTTAGCGCGTAATATTGTTATGTTATGTTATGTTATCTTACGTTACATGCCATTACTGCTAAGGCCTTTGACAACTGGATCTGGGATTCCATTATGAAATACGATTCACACTTCTCTTGCTCTGATAAAAAGATAGTCTAATATAAATTTCGCCTTCCTTTTCAAAATTGTTTTTAAGAAAAATAAGACTGCGCAAACTAAGAGGTTTTAAATAGGGTTGCCACATGTGGGGAACGAATCACACGTGAGTAATAGTAATTCTGCATCTCGTTAGATCGTACAATCATCTGTATATATACATTCAAATTGACTTTAATATTTACCTCCTCGAGAATTTTTGGAGTAAGTTTCCACTGATTTTCAGCTCTGGTTTTCATCAAAAAGACTCTCTGCTTTGCTAATTCTGTTTGTGGTTTGTACGTTGCCCATGTAGGCGATAACAATAGAACATCTGCAAAAATACGGATAAAATTAGTCAATATTGAAGAAGCTAGCGGCCGAAAAGTGAGGGCGCTAGTTTTTCTTAATGTCATAGATATATTATATATCTGTGGCTAACTTATGTAGATTAGAAGAAATTTGTGTTTTCTTGGTAGAGAGGTTGTTCTTAATTTGTATAAGCAGTTAGTTAGGCCTCACCTTGAGTATGCTATTCAGGCTTAGAGTCCCTTTTATAAGAAGGATATCTTCGTTTTAGAACAGCTTCAGCAAAGAGCCACTAGACTTATTTCCGAAGTAAGGATTCTCTCCTATGAATCTAGGCTGCGAATTCTTGATTTGATTACGCTTGATTTGAGACAAGTACGTGGCAGTATGATTCAGGTTTTTAAATTCCTATCTGGTAGTGAAGCTTTGACTTCCAGTTATTTCTTGCATGTTTCAGCTAATCCTCATGTGACACGGGGTAACAGTTTAAAGTTGACCAAAGAGCTCTCTCGGATAGATATTCGGTGTTTTAGCTTTTCGCAAAGAGTTGATAATGAGTGGAATGGCTTGCCTGAGTGGGTGGCTAGCTCCAATTCTGTTTACAATTTCAAACTCAACATTGGTAAGTTCTTTACTAACTCTGGGCGTCTTTGATTTTGTTTGTGTGGTGATGGTGGTGATAGTTTGGTATCTTTATGGCATGGGGTGACTAAGCCTTCTTAGCCCGTTAAATTATTATGTAATGTTATGTTATGTTATGTTTTTAACCAATAGAAGTCGCATCACACGGTCTGCGTTTTACAGAAATCTCCACTCATCACGCGCAAAGGAACAAATTCAAAAAAGTCAATGGGAAAACACGCACAGATTTCGAGTACAGGGGTCGAGATCTAGTAATGTTTATGATATTTTTATCGAAAAGGTATTCGATTTATTGTGAGACTTAACTTAAATACGTTCTCACTTTTTCGGCCGCCAGCTCCTTTAACTAGAATCTTTTAAACTTTGATGAATTTCTTTTTTTTAATGTTGAACAAAAGTGTTTTCTTTAGCACAGTTCACTATATATCTTGCAAAGGAGACAATACATACCTCCATTAAAAACAGCAATCAGTAAGTATATCAACATCTTTGAACCTGTCCCCACAACGATATCGTCTGGCTCAATATGTGTGAGATTGTCATGCTTAGCATGGAAGTTACAAATACTGGATCTCAGTTGTGGGATACCTGGTAAAAATGAAAATAACTTTGAACATAAAAATTGTTAATTGATGTAGTATATTCTCTCCTTCATATATAAGATGATAGATTATAAATATTGTTAATCTCTGTTATGTGAAATTTACAGTATCACTAATAAATCTAAAGTAACAGATCTTTAGTAAATTGTCAAGTTTCTTGTACACAGAATTGTACTGTGGGACTATAGTGATACTTCAACACCATTTCTCAACACCATTTTTACAAAATATGTTTAATTGTAGGAGGTTTTTTCAATAGATACTCTACAAAATGCCGTATTTATTCACAAACTATTCGTGCACTTTTACATAATTCATATAGCGTTATTTTCCATTTTATATTTCTATAAAGATGTGAGAATATCCCAAATATCTTCATGATATACACTAATTTCGATTTCCAAAGTGTTAATTAACAATAAATGTATATGCTTAGCTGCTTAGTTAACAGGTTATCCCCATTTCTCAATCAAAGCAAATGCCGCTGACTAGTTATTCAATCACTTTTTGTAAGATAAGTGCTCTAAGTATGAGTCAGGGATAGTAAAAATGTCGGAATGCGAATTTTGTTACGAACGTTTATCACTTTCCGAGCAATCCCTGGTCATGCTGATTAAGGTTCAAAGATGATCATATTTTGAAATGAAGCCAATTGGAGATAGTACTGGGAACACATCCCTGCCTAAAGAAAGTCTGTAAATCCTCCTGTTAATTACAAGCTACAGACCTTCTTCATCCAATGGAGTTTTACATTCCGGTACATCCTTCTGATTAGAATGTAGAATCGCTCTCCAGTTCCAGTTTTCGTTTTCACAATAATCATACCTACAAAGCAGCGTAACGAATTCAAAAATTTCGGTACAAAGTTCACCGTGTGAGATAATTTAAGATTGCTGATTCTAATTTTAGTGTGTCACTGAGTAGTTAATTAAAAATTTGATAGCTCTGCTATTATGTTTTCACCAGGGCGTAGGTCAACAACAGTTATTTCGCCAGACGCGGATACAGTGGAGTGCACATATACCCTCCGAACTTAAGTCTCTTTTTGCTAAAAGTTCCCATTCTAATTGAAATTATGGTTGATATCTACATAAGTCTAGAGCTAGAATGTGAGAAGACTAAAATGCACATATTTAGTTCTTATTTTGCTTTGTCGGATTCGTCCATCTATCGTGCCTTCGGTAACCACTACACCCCTTAATCAACAGTTCCGGAGATGTCATAAGCAGATAAGAAATTCAATCACAAGAAAATGCAGACGGAATCCAACAGTTTTGTTCAATTTTGCAATGCAATACTACAGAAAGTGTGTCGATATTTCACCATATGTTATATGACATGTAATATGTTAAAACAGAAACAAATTACAGACGGCACTTAGCAGTTTTGTTCATAGTTTGCGACAAAATTGTAAAGCACGTCCACTTATTTAAATGTATAGGCCTATGCTATGACCTGTATGACATGTAAGACTTTGCGATGTCCGATTTCACTCCTTGGAATTTTAAAGACAAATGTTCTTTGCTCGATTTTTCTCGAAATTTTCGTATTTAAAAAAAAATATTCCTAGGTATTTATGGAAGTAAATATATGTAATAGATAGCAAAAGAATATGAACACTGAAGATATGTCCTCAATTTTAAGTTTCACATAGCCAAGATATTTTTCGTAGATGTATTTCTAATTCAAAATACAAACATGACACTGTGTGCTTCGATGTCGAGTCTCTTATTTCCAAAACTAATGTAAAGGGGTAAGGGGCTGTAGATTTATTGCAAATTTTTGCAACATTTCCAGAAAATTGAAGAAAATTTCCCCAAAATGAAGAAAATTCTTCGAAATTCAAGACAATTTCATGAAAATGAAGCAAGTCTTCTGAAAATTGAAGAAAAGTTCAAGAAAATGAAAGTAAATTTCTCAAAAAAGTAAGAAAATTCTCAGAAAATAAAATGTTAAAAATCGAGAAAATTGAAGAAAATGAACGAGTCTTGAGAATTTAAAGTAAATTTCACGAGAATGAAAGAAAATTGCAAAATTATGAGAGAAATTTCCCCAAAATGAAGGAAAATTGAAGAAACTTTCCTGAAAACTATAGAAATTTCACGAAAATAAGCAAATTTCCCAATTAGTAAAGCAAATTCGAAAATTAAAAGAAAAAACTTCTAGAAAATAAAGGAAATTCCCCAAGAATTACACTAAAATGAAGGTCATTGCCCAAAAAAGCGTGAAATTTTTCGAATGTTGAAGGAGATTTCCGAGTCTATTACTAATGTTGACGGCTGAGTTGACGATCTTGATTTATTATGTATCATCTCAATTTATTCCTTTCATAGGAATATTTTTCTAGGGGGAAAACAACTGGGGGAAATTACAAGAAGTGGGGGTATTTTTCCCAGTTAGTATGTAAACAAAAACTGTTGCAAGGACAGTATGCTCGACTATTTAAAGCTAGATGTAGACAATGCTCTTCACATATATGATAATTTTTACAAATTAAATCCCCAAATGCAATTTAATCTAAGAGATGTTATAGATACCAATATTTTCCTTTTATGCATATAAACTAATTAGTATATGCACACAACCCCCAATCATGTTCATTTGAACGGTAGCCATGTCCTCTACCCCTATGTTAAGTTATATGAATGTACACCATTCATAGCTAAGTTATGAAAACTTTAACCAAAAATGTAATTGAAGAGATATCATAGATGCAAATATTTTCATTGTTATGCAAATAAGGTGATTAGTATGCACACACAACTACCAATCCTGCTCATTTGAACAGTACTCATGTCTTCTACCCCTATGTTAAGTTATATGAATGTACGCCATTCATAACTAAGTTATAAAAACTTTAACCAAAAATTCAATTGAAGTGATATCATAGATACAAATATTTTCATTGTTATGCAAATAAGGTAATTAGTATGCACACACAACCACCAATCCTGCTCATTTGAACAGTACTCATATCCTCTACCCCTATGCTAAGTTACATGAATATACACCATTTATAACTTAAGTTATGCACACATGTTAAACATTCTGTTCTAAAGTGTATTATTATGCAAATAATCTAATTAATATGCACACTTCACCTCACCATTAGGTAAGACAATGTTCTTCACATATAATTATGATCATGTGTACAAATAAAATCCCCACATTTAATTTAAGAGATAGCATAGATACCGATATTTTCATTGTGATGCAAATAAGCTAATTACTATGCACACACAACACCCAATCATGCTCATTCGGAGAGTACCCATGTCCCCTACTTCTATGCCAAGTTACATAAATGTACACCATTCATATGAAAACTTTAACCAAAAACTTTACCCAAAACTTTACAAAAACTTTAACCGAAACTTACAAAAACTTTAAGCGGACAAGTATTTGTATTGTTATGCAAATAACGTAATTAGAATGCACATGCAACCTCCAATCGTGTTCATTTGGGCAGTATACCCATGTCTTTTACCCCTATGCTAAGTTACATGAATGTACACTCATAATTTATGAAAACTTTAACTAAAAACTCTAGCCGCTTAAAAACTTTAACCAGACAAATATTTTCATTGCTATGCAAATAAGCTAGTAAGTAAGCACACACAACCCCCAATCATGATCATTTGAACAGAACCCATGTTCTTTACGCCTATGCCAAGTTACATGAATGTACACCATTCATAATTTCTGAAAACTTGAACCAAAAACTCGAACCAAAACTTTTAGCGAGACAAGTATTTTCAATGTTATGCAAATAAGCTAAATAGTACCACACACAACCCCCAATCATGCTCATATGAACAGTACCCATGTCCTCTACGCAGGTAGCATGCCTATATGGGTAACATATGGGTTACATATAGGAACAAATATGGGTCCCCTTTCGGTTACCTCTTCTGATTATGCACATTGGTGCCCATATGGGTCAGCCCAGATTCTCATATGGGTAATACTTGGGCCCCAGGTGGGTATCATGTGGCATGCCTTTATGGGTAGCATATGGAATGGGCAAAAATATGGGGCCCATCTCAGTTAGCCGATATGGCCCCCAAGAATCATATGGGATCCATTTGGGCCAGCCCAGATGCCGATGTGGGTTACATCTGGGGCCTATGCGGGCATAATATTGGTTTTATGTAGTCAGTCAGTTTATGGGTATAATGTAGGCTATCCCTTATGGGCATTCTGTGGAATTCATCTTGGGCCCAGGTGGGCTTGCAACAATATGGGCCAACCCATATGGGAATAATATGGGTTTCATGTGGGCAAGCAGTTTATGGGTAGAATATGGGCTATCCCTTATGGGTTTTCTATGAGATTCATCTGGCGCCCAGGTGGGCGTGCAATTTTCGGGCAATTCTATATGGGCCATCCCATATGGCAACACATGGGATCAAAATGTGTTGGATGTATATCCAACACTTGTGGTCAGTTGTTCCATATACGGATCAACTGACCTCAATAGATGGGTTTCATGTTGGCAAGCAGTTTATGGGTAGAATGTGGGCTATCCCTTATGGGTTTTCTATGAGATTCATCTGGGGCCCAGGTGGGCGTGCAATTTTTGGGCAATTCCATATGGGCCATCCCATATGGCAACACATAGGATCAAGATGTGTTGGATGTATATCCAACATTTGTGGTCAGTTGTTTCATATACGGATCAACTAACCTCAATAGATTGAGCCAAAAGAAAAACTCTCTAGATACGCATACAGATATACAACTCATCAGTTACATATCTGTTTTTACATAACAATGGAATCAACACAATTGAAAACGTGAGGTCCAAAACAAACATCTGTAAACTTGACTTAGTCCTACTTAAACAAGCACAAAAGCGAAGAAAAAACACGATCAAGCAAAAACAAACTGTAGACCACCGCCAACCAAAAGGTGGCATCTACTGTTCAGAACTAGATCAAAACGCTAAAGACGGCAAATAAGTTTATTGTTAATAATGGATGCAATAAAAACGCGGTTACCCGAAAAGGCGACAAACTTTCCCTCCCCCAACGATAAAAATAAGCATTTATGCGAGAACGAAGAGAGTCTTGAAATAAAACAAAGGACTATATCAGAGGTAGTGCGACTATTTTCAAAGAGGGCTTTATTACGATTAAGCCAGATGCAACGCTTGATAATATTCACGAGGACCCAAAGGAGGTCATTAAGAGTTTGACTTGCAGGGCCAGAAACCTAATACAAAACAAAAAACCTGTTTGGAACCTAGTGAAGACGAGCGAAAATCGTGAAGAACCAGTCCCATATAATACCTATTAAGTTACACTCCCAAAACAAATGGTTAACAGTCTCATTGGCTTAATCAAAGTCATACCAGATCTGAAAATTCTATTCATTTTGTATTATCCACGCATCAGAATTGGCTCATTGTAATCCCAGAATAAAATATATTCACTTCATTTGTTTATTAAAACGCAAAATTATTAAGGCTGTATCTCTGTTCTGGTCACCAATAACCAAATTGTATGGAAAACGGGAGCAAACTGCTTGCGGATAAATCAAATAAGATAAGATATAGTTTCTTTCAAAAACCAAAAATCGGAACTCCACCTACTTGAAAGTGTTCTCCTTCCATCGCGGTGTTTCCCATATGCTGCCCACCTGGGCATGTCCAGGTTTTCCCCGTATGATATTCACCCATACGCTGCCCACATAAACTTTCCCAGATTTTATCAATATAACACCCAAATGGCCCAACCCATTTTCTGCCCACATGGGCTTGCCTACGTATTTCCCATATGATACCCACATAAGCATACCCGTATGTTGCCCATATGATACCCACATAAGCATACCCGTATGTTGCCCATATGGGCATGCCCAGGTTTTTCCATATGTTGCCCACATGGGACAGCCCCATATATCGCCTACATGAGCTTTCGCAAGTTCCCCCGTGTGTTACCCATATGGGTCAGCCCATATGCAAGTTCCCCCGTGTGTTACCCACATGGGTCAGCCCATATGAGCTTGCCCAGGTTTCGCCATTATGTTTCCCACATGGTTCATCCCTTATGCAACCCACATGGGATTACCCAGGTTTTATTCTCCATATGTTGTCCACATAAGCCATGGGTTTACGCAAGTTTCCCCGTGTGTTACCAACATGTGTCAACCCATATGCAGCCCACATAAGCTTGCCCAGTTCTCCCCATATTACCCACATCGCTCATTCCTTATGCAGCCCACGTGGGGTTGCCCAGATTGTTTACATATGTTGCCCACATGGGTTATTCCTCATGCAGCCCACATGAGCTTGCCGAGGTTTTCCCCATATATTGCCCACATGGGTAATCCCTCATGCAGCCCGCATGGGCTTGTCCAGGTTTCCCCATGTGTTAACCATATAGCTCATCTATTATGCAGCCCACATGAGCTTGCCCAGGTTTTCCCCATACGTTGCCTACATGGGTCATCCCTCATGCAGCCCAAATGAGCAAGCCCAGGTTTTTCCCATATGGTACCCATATGGGCAAGCCCAAGTAAAACCCATATGGGTAAACACATATGGATCATGTTTTGGCTGAATATAGGTTGCCCCATGCCCAAATCTTTCTTAAATGGGCCCCACGTAGGATACTACCTGGACTACCAATATGCCAAGTTACATTAATGTAAACCATTCATAACTTATGTAGACGCCGGGGGTAGTAGAACAACTCTTAGTAGAGCTAAAAAAGCCATGGATCGTCTGGTCGTTTGACCCCTTAACAGCTGCCAGAAGGTGGTCCAGAAAGTTTGTTAAAAGGTTCATAAATTTTGCTAGGTCCATACATTTTTCTATAACATTTGTAAAAGGTCCAGAAATTTTGCTCAAAGGACTAGTAAGTTTGCTAAAAGGTCCAGAATTTATGCTTAAGGAACCAGTTATTTTGCTCAAAGATTCAGATTTTAAGACACTGACTTTTTTTTTTTGCTCTTCAGTTAAATTTAGCTTTCTAACAATTTAAAGACCGCCTTTTTAACACAATTTTGGTGAAAAAATTACACCCCCTGGATTTTGTTTGTTCTGCTACCCTCAATCCAAAAGGTTGGCTACAGCCCTGACTGTTTGATGTATCATCCTTATATTTGCATATGCAGGTGGTGGGATGATAAAATGATCCAGTTAGAAGTAAGTTATACCTGCCGTTGGTAGTAATTATTAGCGCCCGCATGCTCTGCTAAAAGTTTTTTAGCTTCTGCTAGGATTGGAAAAGGTGATTGTCCAAAACCAAAATGATACACTTCGTAGCCGTCTTCTCGCATTTTCAGAACTCTCTCATTATTTTTCATATTTGAGGCCTGTTGCATTTGAGCGTTGGCACCAACTAGTCTGGACGTCATCCTCCCTTTATCGCCGGGATTGTTTCTGTCCATTCTTCTGAGTGAATATTCACGTCCAGCTGAAACCAAAAAGAAAGAAATCTCCATTTAGAGGTGCATCACGGCAATAGGGTTAAATCCACATGCACAGAATAATATGAATGTAATGGACCCAAGAAATAACACTCGTGACGTTTGTATAACTACTTCTCTCACTAAATATTCGCTTGTGTTTTAGCCTTAAGCTGTCTGATGCACATGTATTACAGTTTTCGAAACATAGGCAAATTTCGATTTGCACGATTTTATATCCAGGGTAAAATAAACTGGCACTTCATGATTAAGAGCCCTAGCGGCTGACCATTAAAACACTAAGGTTAATAGGTGCAGAACGTATTTCGTAACGAATCTGTTTCTTATAACACAAAATATTACAATTCTACATCATCTCCTTGCGCTCTAGTCAAATCCTTTAGGCTGCAGCTAGAGATGACTTGACTGGACCGGGACAGGAAGTGAATGAACACCGCTTTATCAGGTTGTCACGCTTCTCTTTTCGAATAACGTTCAGAAAACCAGGTAGGATGTTACTGTCCTACCATCGGGACCGACGGCTTGACGTCTCATCCGTTGGACGGTGTGCATCATTGAACCATTGTCTCTTCTGTCAACGGCTGAATGAGAAGAATGGGTGCAGACGATATGCTTCCACTTCGATGTTTCGGCGTGTTTGCAGATCTGTATGCATAGCTGTGGAAAAACGAGTTGGAACTGCGACCGAGCCTTGAATCCGGGACTTCCAGCATCTCACTTGTGTGCTCTGCCAACTGAGCTACCTGTTCTTTATTCAGCCATTTGATATCGCACCCGAGAACCAGTAATATCGCGTCGCATGTATCTTCGCTATCATCATGGGCCCTAATTCCACCTTCGCTAAGAATAACACTGGTGCAAATTTGCCGAGGAGGGATCAATAGGGTCATACGACCCGTAAAAAGTAAAAGAATAGGAAAAAGAAACGGTAAAAAGGTCTATCGAATATGTTAAGAGCTGGTCCAGAATTTAAAGCGATGCCCTGGTGAAGCCATTTCTCTTCTCCTTATTGTCATTTAACTTCATTTTGGCCTTCAAAAAGTAATTTTCATTTCATTTCATTTGTTTGTTTTTTCACATCATAATTACATATAATTGCAGAAGAGTTTTATTTACATTTATATTATAAAATCTACAAAATATGTTTATACAGAAGAATATATATGGTGGTGAAAGGAAGTGTTGTATAAAAACTCTGGTGAGCTTAACTGAGTACAACACTTCCAAATTACAAAACAAAAATGATGATAAATTGGTAGTACAAAACGACCCCACCCCACACACCAATACATACAATCGAAGCCACATTTAAAAACAAAGTTTTAAATTTGTTTATAATGCATTTACGTTTAAGGGTTTTTCCAAAACAGACTAGAGATTTGCAGCTTTGTATGTCAATTGAGAGGGAATTCCAGGTATCAATTGCACGGTTGCAGGAATTCAATCTTATAATGTTGGTGCGACAGGGAACACAATGGATGTTGCTTGATTGACGGGTATTGTAGTTGTGAGCGTCTTTGTTTGTCCTAAACATCTTTATAAAAGTTGGTGGAACATTATTATTAGTAGTCCGGTAAGCAATGGTGGCAAGATTAATGTTAATGAGATTTGGTAGTTTAAGGAGGTTAAGAGACAAAAATGAATTACTAGTAATGTCACGATAATAATCATTGGTGATATGTCGGATGGCCCTTTTTTGTAAGATCACTAATTTATTTAAAATGATTCAGCAGCACTCGACCAAACACTGCAACAATAAGATAAATGAAGTAAAATAAGTGTTTGATACAAGGACCTTAAAATCGTTCGTGGAATAAAATGTTTCAATTTTGACAAAATACCAACACCTCTCGAAATCTTATTGGAAATTGAATGAATATGATCGGACCAAGAAAGATTTGAATCAATATAGACCCCTAAGAATTTTGTGGTATCTACTTTACTCATTTTGATGCTATTTAAGTGGAAAGTGGCAACCCAATTTTTACTAAGCGGTCCAAATACTACATAATTAGTTTTACTAATGTTAAGAGACAACTTGTTTGCAGAGAACCAATTATAAAATTTAGATAAATCAGAACAAACATTATTTTATAACTCATGTTACTACCCTGATACAAAAAATTAGTGTCATCCGCAAATAAAATCAGTGATGACTCTGTAGACACATTGCTTATTTTATTGGTATGTATAATAAAAAGAAGTGGACCTAATATCGAACCTTGTGGAACTCCACGTTTAACATTATAAATATCAGAGCTACAATTATTATGATATACAAACTGATGCCTATTACAAAAAAAACCTATGAAACCACGCAAGTGTATTACCTCTTATTCCATAGAATAATAACTTATTCAAAAAGATCTGATGATTAATAGTATCGGAGGCCTTTGAAAGATCTAAAAAGACCCCAACTGCTGAATCCTTCTTATCAAGAGTTTTGTATAATTTATTAGTGGCAGAGATAAGTGCTAATTCCGTAGAATGACCAGGCCTAAAACCGTATTGATTCTCAAATATTACATTGTGCTTATCAAGAAAACCTATTATACGATTAAACATCAATCTTTCTATTATTTTAGACAGACATGGTAAAACAGATATAAGGCGATGATTTTCATAAACATCGGGTTCACCATTCTTAAAAATGGGAATTACTTTAGCAACCTTAAGTTTGCTAGGAAATACACCTGTGGTGAATGATAGATTAATAGTGTGAGTTAAAGGTATTACAATAATATGAGTGACTAATCTTATTATACCGGGTTTTAAATTGTCAGAACCAGCAGATTTATTGGGCTTAAGACATGAATTGACTACCTTGAGTACTTCTTCCTCGACAACAGGATAAAGGAACATAGAACTTGAAATATACTTGGTTGGGTCTAAATACTTGTTAAATGAGTTATTACTGTCGATCTTGCTTGCAAGAGTAGGACCTATGTTAACAAAGAAGTTATTCAAGTTATTTGCTATAGTTTTAGGATCAGTGATTGAGCTAGTATCATCTTTGAACACAGTATTAACACTTATATTTGCTGTGGTCTTATTTAAAAGACTATTAATAATACTCCTGGTGCTCTTTGCATCATTTTTACAGCTATCAAATTTTCATAAAAGTATTTCTTTTTTTGATAAGCGTATAACATGATTTAACTTATATTGGTAAATAGTGAAATTGGTTTTGCTTACATTTGATGGGTTTCTTAATAACCGTCTGTATAATTTATTTTTGACTTTAATTGACTTCAGAATACCTAAAGTGATCCAAGGGTGCCGATTTTTGACATTGGGGTTATCATTAAGACAAATAAATGGAAAACAATTATTATAACTTGCTTTAAGAATATTTGCGAATGAATCATATGCAAGGTTGGTGTCATTAATTGATGAAATAGAGCTCCAGTCAACTAACCCAACTGCCTGAATGAACTTATTTACATTACTTTGCGAATAGTTACGTACACGTGAAGTAGCACCGTATCTTATTTTACAATTACAAATGTTAACATGATGGAATATTGGAAAGTGATCACTAATATCAGTAATTAAAACACTAGTAGTATGATTATCAAAGCTAGTATTGGTAAGAATATTGTCAATTAAAGTTACAGAATTATAAGTTACCCTAGTAGGTTTGCTTATCAATAGTTAAAACCCGTATGATAGTACTGTATTATGAAAGTCTACTGAACTGTTTTTGACAATATCAATATTAAAATCACCCATGATATAACAATGTTTATGCTCATTTGAGATTTCAGAAAGAGTAGAGCCTAAGATATCATTAAATGAAGACTGAGGGGTCTATAAATAATACAAACTAAAATAGCAACAGTATCATAAATAAATTCAGCAAATATACTCTCTATATCATTGTTAAAAATTGATAAATTATCTCGCATAACTGCTGGGAACTTTTTATGTATAAACAAACAAACCCCGCCCCCTCTCTTGGTATCTCTATGTTGTTCAAAAAGGTTGTAGTTATCTATACCGATTAAATTATTATTATTTGAATCAAACCATGTTTCCGAGAAACCTATAATTGAAAAATCATTGTTAAGAATGGAAAGATAATCTGTTATGGTATTGAAATTATGGATAAGACTACGGCTGTTTACATAAAAAAGAGAAAAACCAGCATTCTTTGCTATGCTGTTGTAACTATCTATGTCAAAATACTTACAATACTTGGGTTATAGTCATCATGTGCATCATCCAATTTGCACAAACTTTAAAAAGAATATGAAAAATGGTATGAATAAATTATCAGGTAGCTGGTACTCCTCAACAAGTTCAAGTGTTTTGGTAAATCCAGAGAACAATAACAATTTATATCTGTCAACTTCAGGTACAGGTGGTTCTTAAGTTCATAAGATCATTTGGTCCCATTATTCTTCTCTTCACTTCTGAGCCATCTGTTGTTTTGAGAAGCGCGTAGATTCTTCCGTCAATTGACTTGGCAGATGAGGTGTGGGGATGATCAGAAGTCTGTTTAAGAAGTGCGCGATTTCTTGCGGTAAGGTCCTCCTGTAAGACTATCCCGGTTCCTTTCAGTTTCCTTCTCGCTTTCAGCATGAGTGATCTTGCCGCATAGTTTGTAAATTTTACAAGGATAGCCCAACCTCCTCTGTTGCTTGTCTTACCAACTCTATGACTCCTGTCTATATCTGTGGTCTGTAGATTAACTCCCAGCTTGTCATGGACCAGAGTCTTTACGAGAGCATTTGTGTCTTCCACAGCTTTTTCTTGTAGACCAAATATTCTTATACAGTTTCTACGTGAATATTGCTTTAAA
Source organism: Chiridota heheva (assembly GCA_020152595.1). Classification (NCBI taxonomy): domain Eukaryota; kingdom Metazoa; phylum Echinodermata; class Holothuroidea; order Apodida; family Chiridotidae; genus Chiridota; species Chiridota heheva. Next base: position 1,730,720 of record JAIGNY010004072.1, read on the forward strand.
AGGTTTATTTCGAATTTGAGTTGTATGATGTCCGACTTAGATTCGTCAATCGGGGTGACCAGTTTGGAGAGTTCACTGGAACTTCGATCTAAGCGGCAATAAACTGCTATTTTAAAGAAAAATATAATCTACGTTAACATCAGCTTGCCATTCAGCCATTGAATTGAAAAGATTTCTACAACTTGAAGTATTTGGAGTTGTTTGCATAAATGACAATAAGCATTTCAAGGTTGTCGTGACATTGGCCTTTGGACTGGTGGAGAGTGGAATGAAAATGGCACAAACTTTTTCGAGGCGAAATTTATTTACTTCGTTAAAGGAAAGATTCGGATGGCAACAATCATGGACGATTTTTGCGCATGGATTACTGAACTGCTGCTTACTACTTTTCTTCTTTGCTTAATTCATTTCTGAATTAATTCCCACGCTGCGGATTGATTCGGTATCACGCTGCATGTATTGAATGATTGGGCCCACATAAACTGATAAACATCACATCGAATCAATCAGACTTCGGTTTGTCTTCAATCATAATAACACATACAATTATTTGCATTTCCTGTATAGTAAAAAGAACAAATAATTCATGAGAAATAACAATGGCAGCAATATATATCTATAGTTACATTAACAAAAAATCCAGACAAAAGAATTCTCAAACATCACAGGCAGTGAGGTACGTTGAAGATAATATATCTGTCTATATGTTCTTTACTTACAAAAATATACGCTTACACCATGCAGTCAGCCAGTAGAACCAAGTATGCCTACCCACAGAGTTCAACACTATCGCGGCACACTGAAACATAAACTGATTACAGGAATATTCCCATGGTTACAATTGTGTATAGCATTATAATAGAAGAAAATTACAGTAAGGACAATGGTAAGAAATATTTTGAAAGGGTAATTGCAGGGAATGTGACGCAATTTTTAGATTTGGTTAACTTTAAACAACAAACTGACAAGAGCAATTATGAATTTAGAGAACTTACTTTCCAGATTGAAAGTTTTAAACTGATGAAACATGGGACGTATACTTTCATCCCCATTTGTATCATAGTATGTCCATTAATGTTATTGTCCCGTATTCCCAATTATGAAGCGAATATGGGACATGCAATGATTGAGTTGTATGAAGTTTTGTGCTGGTATTAAACACTATACTGTGCCTATAGCATGTGCAACATTGCAACACAACAGTTTATATTTTACAGTGTCTCAGAACTGCTGCATTTACTCACAACGCAGGGAATTTGACACAACTACACAATGTGGAATGCTGAAATCGTACTCTAAGTGCTATGGGTGGGTTCATTTATTTTGAAATTTTATTTTTCATGCCAGGCCATCAATTGCGCAAAAATTACAGTTGTATTCTAAAAGATTATCATTTTCTCTGAAAAATTCAAACGACGCAGACACAATGTATATTCAAGGAAAGAACAGTAATCAAAGGCTCATAAATCCGACAGAATGGCAAACGCTTCAGCAGTGCTCCGAGCATCCGAGGTGGGATCTGCCCCGTATTCCCTACTGTCTCATATACTTTGTCCTGTTCCATTTAAGTCTGTTAGTATAAAATATATAAATTCCAAGTGTGTTTACTTATTAGAAGACCTCGCACTGCAGGAAAAGACACACGACTTTCTGTCTTTGGACGACAGGTTGGACTTGAAGTCAGCCAGAAGAAGAGGTCTTGGAACTTAATATAAACAGGTTACTGTATAGTGTTGATCTCCTGCCCACAACACATTGTTAAGGGTCCTGAAGACAGCCCA
>JAIGNY010004072.1:1737500-1755000 GCA_020152595.1 Chiridota heheva
TTTCACAGACTGAGGTTTAGGATGAAATTTAACAAATTAAATATAAATTTTGATCTGTCTGCCCTATATATATGACTATATATAATGTGCATCTTGAAAATTGCTTTGAGCTACAAGTTCTAAAATTCAAAGATTGTTCCATCCCAAACTTAATATTCTTTCCACTCGACTCGTCAATGGATCTGTAATGTTACATAATAAGGAAAACTATTTCATGGCATGCGTAAACAAACTTGAAAACCGCAGTAGTTTTGTAGTTTGCTGTCTATTTCGTAAAGCTCTGTGCCTGTCTGTCTGTTGTTGAGGAGGCGTCATTGAATTTCAGCCATCTCTTCATCACTGAACTTAAATTCTAAAGAGAAATAAATCAAATTCATTTGTTAATTTTGTATATGTTTGAGATCTTTACTATTAAAATGTCATAAACTGTTAAGGTCCATGGATGTCTACCTACTGTGGTGTAGCGGTTATCATACATGTCTACAGACCACGAGGCCCTGGGTTTGAGCCTGGGTTGGGTAGACACGCCAGTGCACCACAACTGGTTATCAAAGGACGTGGACATTGACTTGGTTGTCGATGTTATGTTATCCGTACGTCGTACCTGTGTTCTCGTGCGAGTCGTATTAAGCATTTCGTGATAGCATTGTTACTATCATAACCGAATACGCAGGCGACGACCCCGTCATTGTATTTGTGTCTTCACTCGTCGTCGTCGGAAGGTATATGGAAAATGTGTGTGTGTACTGGAAGGTTGATTAATTATAGTATAATATTATATTAAGGACAGTAAGATTTGTACAAAGAAAATTAAACCTGAGTTAAAAATGCTTTGAAAATCAAGTAAATTTCTTGAAGTATCCTTCACGAAAATAAACACTGAAGCTGAAGTAAACCTAATTTGGGAGATATGTACCATGCATGTAGCTATTCCAGTCGGCGCTGGAAGCCACTGTCCAGCATCTGGAAAATGTGCCTGGTGGTGGGCCAAGAAGTTGGGTCTAATGACCGGCATATTAAGTAAACAGAAATTGTAAAAAACAAGGTGTAACTAAAAGTATCTTGATTACATTTTACTTTGTTTTGCATATCAAAATGAAAGTTAAGTTAATTTGTATACCTTTATTCATAAACACCATTAAACACCCATGTAAGTTTAATCTTTCTAATTGGTCTACTTGTCATATACCTTTATGGCTTTCGGGCTCCCTTCAGATCCCCACCAGGGTATTAACCCTGCACCCCAGCAGTGCATTTAAATGGCCCCTACACCGGCTTGTGTCATTCGGCAATCCGGCTTGTGTCATTCGTGACTGCAGCACTGTCTTCCCATTTCATGTTCTAACTTTCCTCCAGGAAACCCGAAGAAGCATGTTTGCCTCTTCCTCTAGTGAAAGCAGGATTCCTATAATGAAATAACAATAAATCAGGGTTGGCGTTAGGGTCAACAATTAGAGAGGGATTGTCCTCCCTTTTACCCGAGCAAAAAAGGAGGGATTTAAAGGGGGAAAAAGAGTCACTATTTCTATTATGAAAAATATCTGTATGCAGCGAAGTGGCCAAGGTAAATTAAGTGGGGGAGGGGTCCAAGCTGAACCTCGACCCCCCTCTCAAGAGGAACAGTTCAAATTTAGCCCACTTCTTCTGGCAATTTGTTCGCGGAAAAGGAAAAAATAATGATACAAAATAAATAATAAATTGGTTTTATTTTTTCCAGAAGGTGGGGGTATTTTACCCCCGCCCCCCTCCGTGGCCACGCCACTCTTAGTATGTGAGTATTTAGCTGGACCTTGCACCAAAACCCACCAACTATACTCTATACTGCCAATGCACTATACTGTACACAGTACATGTACATGATCGCAATCAGCTAACTGATCCGGCTGTCAAGTTATATGCAAGTTATTACCATACTCTATATTAAAACAATTTTTGCGATATGTATGTTATTAAATTAATATTAAATCTCATTGCTTAGATAATCTTTTTTTTTGTAAACTCACGGGCAGATTTTACAACGATTTGGAGTGGTAAATAGCTCAAATCAATATTAAAGCTACGAAACTTGAAAACGATACTCCTGCGTGTAAGCGAGGAAAAATCATACATTAAGTCAATGGGATTTTGGTCACCGACATATACGCATATGATACCTAAAGAATAAGGAAAGCGCATACAGATGGTGTATCTACACTGTACAGTTACACTATATTACAACTTAAACGGCAGTGGGTCAACCATCAAGGAAATTGTAGTACAGCAAGCCAGTCAAATTTTGTCACATCCAACAATGAAACGCATACTTTCTTGCAAGTTAACTTTGCGCAGGATGAAAGTGAACAATGTTTACAGACATAAAACCTGTGCACATATCCGCTATGCGGGAATGGCCCGCAATATGTTCTGGCTATTTGCGGGAATACAAATCATTGTGCGCAAATCCCCCATTCGCGCGTCCAGCGCAATAAATATACTCGGGCAAGAAAGCAGATGACGCACTCTCTTAAAAACAAGTACATTACAGAACTCGCCCCTTGAACAGAACTTCATCCTGATTTTCTGTGCCTGTGGCATTTCAGTAACCGCAATTTCCAGTTTACTGCAATTTCCAGTTTATTTCTCAAATTATTCCACTTCGCGTTTTAACAAAATTTGCCCTCTAAAGGTGTGAAATATGTAACATTTGTTTTATATGGACAAATTGTCAGAAGATTAAACCTTTGAACATCGAAATTGACGCTATATTTCGTATTTCCATGTAAATTCATTTCGAAGTTAAGAAATCTCAAGAGCAGCATTCCAACAAGAAAACTTTCTCCCCGTATAATGGCAAAACGAGGGGAGTTTTTATTTGAATAATATCAATATATGTTATATCTGGAGTTTTAGGAATAAAGTAACTTGTAAAGTGTATTTCTTGTATATTCTGTAGTAACCAATGTATAACTTCATTGAGTCATATTCAAAGAAGCATGAGTTTATGTGTATGCTTATCTCGTAATTGCTATTGCTAGCCTACCATGTCTTTGGAAAATACTTTTCGCACTGTACGTGTTTGCTTTACTTACGTATGCTGCCTTATTCCTGACCTCTAGCTGTCTAGACACAAAGAGTCCTTACGCGTATATTGCACTGATGAGTGGAAATGGCGTTAACCTCAGGATTATTGATCGAAATGGTGTCGTCAAGGGGAGCAGGTTACGCTAATGGGTCGGCAAGATTTTGAAAGTCACTCATAATTACGTTGCAGAAAATGGTGCTATTTTTACAATTTCTGTACCGAATGAAATAATTAAACCAGTTTTCAGGGTATAAATGATCCAAGTAAGAACTCCTTCATGTTCAATTATTAAGTTTTTATAAAATTACAACATTTTTTGTTGAGTTGTCTCAAGTACCCGTGTGGTCGATTAATTGCGTAATACCATTTAAACTTGTTGAGAGAGTTGTCCTTTGAACGGGATGAAAAAGACACTGGCAGTTTCATCCCGTCTATGTTCTAGGGGCGCTTTCTTCAAATGTAAAACCTATACAAACCAGAAAACAGAAGCATGTCTTCACAAAATTCACCCCCTTCCCCTTCCCTTAATACTTCCCATACACTGTCCCCTTGATATTGTTGCTCCATCCCAATTTTTCATAAATCTAAAATGTAGCACCTCTTTTATTCCATATAATAAAATTTGGTTGTCCTTTGGATTGTAAAAAAGATTTTTGCAAGACTAAATGGGTTGGGAATGTACTATGATATTACTACTTCTCGTAAATCTTAAAAGTAGAAACGATACCGTGAAATCGTTATGATGCAGAAAATTAAAACCAATAGAGTAATATGACGCAGAAGTATGTATTCCATGTATCCTTCCATGATCAAACTATACATTAGTCCTATACACCACAATTAAAAGTTGAAATTTTACTTACATGTACATATTCTTCTTCCTCCGAGTCCATCTTGAGATGGAAGCTCTTTAATTAAGGCTTTGATCATAGCCTTATTCTCAAGAGTAGTTGGCCTCGGGAGGAGGGAGAGAAAGAAAAGAAGATGATTACCCAGAGTTTATTACATAAACACTGTACCTCTTAAGTATGAATAAATACCAGCAAATGGGCCATTTTGCAGTGTTTCACACATGTAAGAGGCTAGAGAATGGCCCTAGCAGATTATGCTGGTCCGCCGGTCCTCCAGGTATCTGCTAGGGCCTTTCTGCAGTCTCGTCACACATTTAGCAACCCGGAAAATGCCTGTAGTAGACCCTTATGGTCTATCAGGAATTTGCTGGAACCATCCTATAATTTGTCGCACATATGACGGGCTGGAAAATGGCCCAATGATATAGAGAAAGTCCAAACAAGTCAATTTACATAGCCAAAAAAAAAAAAATCATAAAGAATGCATCATCGGTTTTACTAGCTGTGAAGTCCAAATATATCCTCATTAGCTTCAACACAAACTTCAAAATCAAAAACATGTATAAATCACTTTAAATTCAGCTTTATTTACAGGCAAAACATCAAATAAACACCAACCACTTTAAGATTGATATAATTTTGTGCTGTGTCCTTTTAAGATTGAATTTTTAATTTTAAATCTTGCTGAAGAATCAAAAAATAAAAACAAAATTACAAAATTCAAAATTTGCTGGAATTAAATAAAAAAACTATGATATAAGATATCCCAACTTTTTTATATGAAAACTTTTGAAATAACAGAGAATTTTTTGGAAGATTTCATTATGCTCTGTCGCTAACCACTCTAAGAAAGTGTACCTATAACTGTGAATAGTTATCACACCAGTATAAAGTATGTAAATGTAGCCATGTCAAATAATTTATTTAGTCATTATTTTATTGACCAACCTAATTAAGAGATTTATGTTACATTTCTCTGCATGAATAATTGTAAACAGAAATGTCCTTAAAATATTCTTTGCAAAACCAAAATTACTATCCTCCACATTATTTATTAAACCACAGATTTTGGTAGCGAGAACTGTGTCTCTTTTTAGTGACTTTCTGTGGTTGGTACAGTTTGTATCTGGGTATTTTCACAAAAAGATAGAGAGGATTTTCAAAAAGAGGTTGTTTGATTTAAGTGAGATAAATATCCAAATTCACTCTAATCAGTGCTATTCTTTTAATTTTACCATTTCTTTATTTTGTAATTTTTCTTTCCTTTAATTAAAGTGTTTCTTTTATGTTTGTAAATAAATAATGTTTTTTTGTTATTTTCATATGGATACATACTCAATGCTTAGTAAAAAGGTATATGATGAAATGGGTCAATTCCATGTTAATGCCTCTGCAGAATTTGTGATTTATCTACCCATAATGGTCTTTTACAAGTGTGCTTTAAAATAAATATTAATTCATCTTGATTTTGTGGTAAGAATTTTTGTGGTAAAGAGCTAATGGATTGCATGATATATGAAGCTTTTAAGTGGACCCTGCCTGTCTGGTGAACAAGTTGAATGACATGATGAAGAAAGGGTCAAATATGGGACAAAATAGTCGAAGTATTCATTAGTACTCCTAGGTACTTATACTAAATATGGAAGAAATATGTGATGCACTGGGATGGGTGCATATATTAGCTATGGTGTGACTCATCCATAAAAGTTTGAGTGTGATTGACCAATAGAAATTGAGGAAAGTTGTATGTATCGGGATAGTAATAGTTAATTATTATGCGGGGAGTGAAATGAACATATTATGGGATGGAATAGTGATGTGCTTAAATTTGTATTGTAACAACCAAGAGATTGATTTTTGGGCTGGTAGCAACAGGATGGAAAGTTAACTCGAAGAGTCTTAATTTTACTGATCTAATTTTACAGTTTGAGTTTTCTTTAAAATTGTTGAGTTTACCTTCATTGGTTGAAGAAACTGATTTGCAGGAGCGACCCTACAAGTGAGCAATATGGTATTCTAGCATTATTCTCTTAACATTGTACAAGAATACTTTCGGGAGGAACAAATTGTCTTTATCTGATTGCAGGTATCTTACGAGCTCCATCAGAAATATTCTTGGTCACCGCTTCCTATTTCAATGCCCCGAAGGGATCGTTATATTTCTAAAACATTGAGTAATTCTCTACAGTTAAATAATAAATGCCCAAACTTCAAAGTTGGCTATGGCTAACTTGAAGTTCAGCCTACTGTAGTGTTACAAAATAACCTCGATATAGGCTAAATATTAGCCTAACGATGAAGAATGCCAAGAAGTACGAAACTTACGAGTTGCGATGGTTGAAATTAAAAGTAATCTTGAGAAAAATAAAATTGCGTTGCAATTATTTGAAATTGAACGTACTTACCTACAAATTTATTTTTTAAGGCCACGAACTTCCACGCTGCTAACGTCTTTTCATGAAATTTTATGTCTGACTCTGCTTTGTGTGGTACAGCGATATCGAGAACGGTTTGAACTTTGCGCGAGCGCGGTTGCTCATTATACATTCATATTATATGACTGGCCAATGAGAGCAGCTATTTGCCCGGACCAAGTACCTTGGTCAATTTCCTTCGATGCCCCATTGCATGCTCCGGACCAAAAATTTGGTCATCTGCACACAAAATTTGACCAAGGTTTGGTAATTTTTCCATGACCAAGGAATTTGCTCATTTCGCTGACCTATTTTTAGAGTGTATGATATACATATAAATCTATCATATCACTTGGCAAATAATTGGGGCCAAGGCCTTTTGGTCCCATACACTCCTACGGTCCTGCAATGATATTTATAACAGTCAGACAATACAACTTATGCAGCTCTCATATTACACCAATGACCGCAGGGTTGTATCTACAAATAACAATTAATGATGTCGATGAGTGATTGAAAAAATAAAATTTCATTTCATTAAGCTGTTAAAATTTGAAGATTCACACATATATGGAAATTATTTTGAATATAAACTCGAGCAGGAAAATGTAGTGTAAAAAGAATAATCATGATAATAAGGATCTTACCTGTGTGGTTTCTTTCTCCGCAATCAATTCTACAGGCCTACCTCGTAGTGATAAAATAAATGTTCTCTAAATAAACCTCGATGTAGCCTGCAGACCGCTGCAAAATTGAAACGTACCGACCAGACATACACTTATGACACGCAATCATATATGTTAAAGGCCGTCTGTCATGATTAAAATGTGGCGGCGTACACTTTATTCCCAATAAATATGATTGGCTTATCAAGTGCACATTGAACCATTATTATCAATTCGAACACTCAAAACACAAGAATTGAATATATTTACCTTCGCCTTATAGAAACGATAACTGGCCATTAAACAAACAAGTTGCAGCCTGAAAGTTCAATCATATTGACACATTACACAAACGAAGTACAATCGTATGACATGGAGAGCATCAACGGACATAAATGCGTAGCCCTATGCTCTTCGAATCCCAAACTGCGGCCAAATGGATCACATTTGATTGATGGCCATTTGTAAACTGATACGATGACGATGTGAATTTATGTGATGTCCATCTAACTTCTTTTCATTACTAGTAAATTATGAACATCTAAAATTTGATGATGACTATATGACAAATTATATGAATCAACCCACGACAAGTTTGCAAACTCGAAAATGTATGCAGCATGGTCCCGGTGGGCGGCCCGCCGGATCACTGAGGCAAAACAAGCCAGACTTTGCTTCTCGGAGGACAAAGGACCCTTCAATAATTAACCTGTGCTTAGAGCAAAGGGTTGACAGTTGAATATCAAGTTAGGCTGTTTTTCCCCTTCTTTTTGTATTTTTGTTAACACGCCCTGATAAAGCTTCTGTTATGAGCAGAGCATGCAATTGTAATGGTATTCTCATAAATGGGTCGAATTTTATCAGTTTATGTATAAATTGTACCCTGAACAAAAAGCACACTAGGGGGTGCTATTCAAACGAATGAGAACTTACTTCGATTGAGCGAATGACAATACGTTTTCCATGAGAGAAAAAAAATTGGAAAAAAACAAACAACAATTACTCAACCGAATGACAGCGAGGTCAAAACGAATGAACTTTACCTGACCCAAACCTAACCCTATTTGTTATTCGTTTTCGTTTGTATTAAAACTCAATTGTCATTCGCTTTGCAAACATGCAAAGGAATGAACTGTCATTCGGATTCTTCAGACTGTTTGTGTGTAATGTATATCGTCATTCGTGTCATTCGTTCTAGTCTTTCCCCATTTAGGCCCTGAAAACTTTCACGAAAGAATGTCAGGGAGCAAGAGAGTGGTTTGTTGAACTGTGAGAAAGTGGTTTGTGAGAGGAAGTAGAAAGGAAAAATATGGGGCGCAGCCAGGTTAAAATATTAGGGGGCCAAGCCAAACCAAACCAGAGATCAATGATGTTTGCGCATTAAGTGATTTATAATCACTTTTGCCATCATTAATGGAGCATAAATGGAGCAAGTAGTGGTGCAATAGGCAGCATGTTGCATGCTTTCTTCTCGGCTGGGAGGTAATATTGGGAATTAAATTGTTTAATACAAAAAGAAACAAAAAAATTAAGTATTGTAAATTTTCGTAAAATTTAGCAAAATTTCCAAGCGAAAATACCCCTAAAGTTTACAATAATCCCCCCCCCCCTCATCTTCCCACCCCTCCTCCAAAAAGAAGAAAAATTCCCGAAAATATTATCACATACAGGAAAAAAACGAAATTTCTCGGAAAATTGAATTTGAAGGAAATTAGGAGTATATACGCGTATATATGCGAGACAGAAAGGGCACAAAAAAAATGTGTGTGGTGCGTTCAAACGGCCCAATATTGTGGTATCTGGATGATGGATTTTTGATCCAAATGGAAGATTTTCGGTCAAAAACTAACCATTTATGAAAGAGAGGGAGGAGGAAGGTCAGTGAAGTCGGAACCACGGATCAAGAAGGCCACTGCCCTCTTTCCCTAGAAAAAAGGGCGAAGGGGTAAGGTGACCTTTTGAAAATCAGGGCGGACAGGGGCAGGTGCCCTTTTGAAAGTTGAGGAAGGAAACGTGCCCCAAACGGGAATTTGGTTTAAGCATAGGCGGGATTTGGGGTGAGGAAGGAGGCACTTCCCCACCCTCACTTTTTGTCCAAATGGGTACTTTTGTATGGTGATGTGATGTATTTGAACCTGATTTTGTGACCCCCCTCCCCTCTCCAACAACAACACTCTTGACTTTCCCCACTTTAGGTCGGCAAATTCCGCCTATGGGTTCGAGATTAGGAGCCAGGAGCAATGTTGACAATAAGCCATCGGGCGAATAGGTAAAAGGCTTCTATTGAAAAGTAATGGGGGCATGCCCCTCCTAACACGGCCCTCGGTGTCGGTTCCCCTGGTAAATTAAATGCTTTAATTGTGTCAAATATATACTAAATATATGTAACAGCCTCTACGTATTATGGAGTAATTGTGAGTGAGTGAATTTCTATTTGTTTTCAAGTTTCAAGAATGGCCTAAAATAATTTCAATTTTTTTTCAAAAGGGCGCCCCCTAAAGGCCCGCCCTCAACTTTCAAAAGAGCACCTCCTGCCCCTTCGAAAGGGCACCTAGCTTCTGCTCCTTACTTTGGGGCAGTCCCCCCCTCTCCCTTTTTGCCGCCGTGGTTCCGACATTGCTGCAGAGACCAAAATCCCGGTCTCTATATCTGGCCAGAACCAGATTTGGCCGGATCTTAGATAAAATCTGGCTGGACCGGATTTTTACCGTTCAAAAAAAGATATCATTAACAAAATAAAATTATGGGAAGGGAGAATATTTAAGGTGAAGTATATAATTTGCTAGAAGGTGTAAATTCCCTGTAAGAGATCACTCTAACGTTAGAGGCTTAGCCATTAGCCCTAAACTCAATTAACTTTATCCCGGGCTAGGCCTATAACGTTAGGCTAGGCCTACTGTGATTGCTAAGTTCAAATTGAGAATGTTAAACACAAACTGTTCCCAGTTACGTCTTCTTATTAATTTGAATGATGCTTATTTAAATGCATTACAATAACAAAAAACAAATCCTATGAATTTAGGATAGGATTAATCGATAATAATAAATAGCATTCCACAAATACACTTCCAAGTGGCAATCATTATAACAAGAACATCAATGGTGTTGAAGCTCAACTTTATCACAAAAATGTTCAAAAGAGTAGTAAAGATGATATAAGGAAGATGAGGATTTAACCATTTTCATATAAACTTTTGTATTTATGGTCTACCGTCGTTTATTAGTATTTTATAAGAAGCAATCATGGCAATGTATTATTTGCAATATTCCTATCAATTATTATACTCTAACATTGTACATCCTTTCTTTCAATTAGTTTGTCTGAAAATGCACCAATCATATGATGTGAAACTAATGATGTACGAACACATTTTGATGGAACTAAACAATAAGCAAGGCGTTCACACATATCTATTTTATGAGACCATGCCCCCAATCGAAAAGACCAAGTTACTTTCTATTAAAATGTGTAAATTCAGCTGGAGGCAACTGATGTAAAAACCAAAGCTGTTTGGAGTTTCAATTAACTCTGTCTACACATGTGTTAGCTAAAAATAATAAATTCTCTCCAGACAAGGAAATACCTGTGGAATTGGGGAATTGTCCCCTGGATTCGTGGGAAGTACATATATACTTCATCCCCTTCGCAACACTTTTTCAGAGAAAACAATATTTAAATCTTTCATACTGACAATACTTGTCCTACTATTTAAATGGCAATTTTCTTATTTTTGTTGTCTAAAAGCAGTTTACTTTCCTTAAGAAAGGGAAAAATCCATACAACTCCAGGGGACTTTCCCAATGGAATCCAAGGGAGAAGTACACTTTAGGACCTTCCAGCAATATTTTTTTGTTAATACAAATATTTTCATCATTCTTAAGATAATTAATAAGATATATTTTACCTTACATCTTCATTTTTGTTGTTAAATTTCTTCAAATGAAGGATACATTCCATTTACTTTTTTTTTTTTTTTTTTAAAGAGAGGGGGTTTCTTTCCTCCAAATTACCAGGAGAAAGAAGCTTCAGCAACCCCCCCTACTTTCACGTTTTCAGAGATCACAGCACTTAATTTGAAATTTCAACATAAAAGCAAACAAGTTTCATAAATCAATCTTTTTGGGTCATTTGCTATACCTTAGATTGAAGACACTCCAGAGCTGCAAAAAACTTTAAAAGTTTGCAAATCCACATTGAAGAATGAGTCAAGTCACTCAGGCAAAGATAACGAGTGAGGGTGATTAACAAGGATATTTGTATCTTCATGCAAATGAACGAATAAACATTATGACACTTATCATTTTTTGCGTGGTAAGGTCAGGACGAAGGTACCGGTCATTTTACCTGACCGGTAGCATTTCTATGTGCTGTCCGCGCCTGGATTCGACCTCATATATGGTGTGCCACTAAACACTGGCAGTTTAGCAAAAATTGTTGGGGATCAAAAGTGGTGTGAAATTAAGTCCAACTGAGGCAGGGAGTAGATATTGCTTCTTATCTCCCATTCAATTCCTCCACTGTGTTCGGTATTTGTTCATAAACACAAAATGTAACGTCAAAAGTATTCCATGTTTAAACAAAAATGAGTGTGGCGGTGATGGGGAGGGGGAAGGGTGATGAAGGGAGAGGGGTTATGGGAGGGGGTGATGGGAGGGAGGGGTGAGGAGGGAAAGGTGAGGGGACAATTTGTGAGAAGGGTCGAACTGTGATGTCAAAGGTCTAGAAATTACAAGGGAAAAGGTGGGCGTTTCCAGCCATTCCCAGTCCTTTTGAGAGGTTGAGGGGGGAGAGAAGATCCTTGTTGCAATGGTGGGAAATATGAAATATTACTTGGCAATACTTCACATAGAACAAATACATTCTTCCCCATAAACCTTTGCATATACACCCACTTTCCTTGGGATGCCCACCACAAGACAATGAAGCACCAGGTATCATTTTCTAGCCTGTGGGGGTGACTTGGATTCAGGCTTGACCCTGAATCTTTGGGCTAAATAACCATCTGAAAAATTAATGAGGATGGGAACTTAAAAAGAAGTTTTAAATCAGTTTAATTAATTCCAAAGAATTATCTTTTTTCCAGTCAGTTTATAGTTTAAACAAGGTTGCCAACACAATGCTAAAACAGCTACAGAAAAACTCAAAATACTTCTAAAGGTGAATTCAGGATGAGGTTAACCACAATGGGTGCACTGGAAATTGATTCAAACAATACAGGAAGCAAATTAGCACACCAATACCTTTAATGACTTAATGACCCTGATTGACCATCCTGACATTCACCTTTGGAATACTTCTTTTTAATTTAAGAAAGCACAAATAAGTACACAATGGAGACAGATTAAATAATAATAACTCTTGTTATCTTCAAATGCAACAAACAAGAACCAATAAAATACATCTTTATCAAGTTAACCTTGAATAAAGGGTAGTGCTTATGTAAGTCTAGCAATACACAATATAAATATAAACAGCTGGCAAAACCCACATCAAGTGTGTATTACTGTAAGTTTTTTATATTATTTGTTATAAATATAACCAAATTGACACTTCTATAAAATTAAAATGAATGGCACTTCCTCATCACTTTAGACAGCCTTATATATACAGTATATATCACACCCAGACAATATACAGTATGTCACCCAGACAGTCTTTAATAAACCAATGTCACCCAGACAGCCATAGATATATACAATATGTCACCCAGTCTTTAATAAATACAATATGTCACCCAGAAAGCCTTGGAATATATACAGTATATGTCACCCAGACAGTCTTTAATAAAACAATATATGTAACCCAAACCGGCTTTAATATGTCACCCAGTCTTTAATACATACAAATATAATGCACTTTCCACCTTACACAAATAGAAAACCAGACAGATAAACAAGGCAAAACTTTATACTATGACTACTTTGCACAGGAAGTCACAAGTGATAACAAATCATGGTACTTCTTAGAAAAAATAGACACATTTTCTCCTTCTTTACTGTTCATATGTACATTTATAGCTGTAAAACTGTACATAGCTAGTATATGTCAAAAATAAACTGCACAGTTTAAAAGGTACAAACATGAAGAGCACAAATATTATGCTGTTAGTCATACCAACACTTCAAACATACTACAGTTTTACACAGCTTTTTTTTTTTTTTTTTTTTTACACAGCCTGCATTACAAAAATAACTTTAAAAAAATAACATTCATGGCTATTGTACACACCAACTCACTTATTGTGACCAAACAATTTATGGGCAGGTCAGGTCATGTACAAAAAAATTTAAAAGTTGTTGTATTCTGAATTTACAGCTCTTTGTAAACAACTTGAAACCTGTCCATAGAAAAGTAATCAATTATGTCCTCCCAAGGTACAAGTAAGAAAGAAAGACACTGATTGTAACATCTTTATCGATTGAATAACATGTGTTTCTTTACCAGCTAATTACATTTGGAGAGAGACAAACTTATTTGTACTTTTCACAACTTCTCCACAATCATCCGCAATTCAATGATAAATAATGAAGACATCATTGCAATCCAACTGAATGTATATGGCAAACAATAGTCTTTTAGGCTAACTGCTCTCCAGCACTGGTTAAATTTGTCCATGCCCAGGCCAGGACCCATGCCACTCATTTGTGAATGCACTATCTGACGGCCCCCTGGTTTCAGTAAATTCACTTTCAGGATTTAAACTGGACATCACTTATCTTCAATGCTACTAACTGATCACTCAATGAAAAACAGTAGCAGATCATACAACATCTTTGGGAGGGAGTAAGATGGGGAGGGGGAGGGGTGCATAGTGGCATTCAATAAAAGCCTGTAATGGTTAATGAAATGACAGGCGTCATGACATTTTCACTTTGACATACTTACCAATGGCTGCTAAAAAGAGTTGTAATAGCTACTTTGGTTAAAAATATATAAAAACCATTTAATTTAGCATTCATCCATCACTGTACTGATGCATATGTACCTGTGGAAAATAAAAATAAAAAAATGTTTGAGTAATCATGAGAAAAAAATCATACTGTACATAAGCTATTATATACTATATATATGAGCCAAACTTGAAAGTGCTCAAAGGGGATTAAGTGGAAAGAATACAAGTCATCATTGGTGGAGGTTACTGCTATTGAATGGATTAACTTGTTCTATATATAAAGAAAACAGCAAAAGACTTTTGGTGCCTGTGAAAATAATAAATTAATATAATGAATGTTCTTAAAAAAACTTTTATTCTTTCTAAATTTGTATCACACACATGCATTCTTTAAACAAAGAAAATAAATACACTGTACAAAACTTTTATTCTTTCTAAATTTGTATCATTTACATGCATTCTTTAAACAAAGAAAATAAATACACTGTAAATTAAGGCGGGCATTTGTACTGGCATCAGATATGGCAACAAATGAAAACATACTGATCTTTGGCACACACATGATATATAAAAGTAAAAGATAGGGATCCAAAAAGTGGTAAATGTTATGTCTCTAGAAGTACACAGTTACTGGTATGTTAAAGCTTTAAAATAAAAAAGGAAGTAAAACTTTAGCACTTGTAAAATAGCAGCTTCATGGCAAAATTAAAAACACTTAGTAAGCCTCACAATACAATGTCTCAAACAAAGGCAACTGAAAGTCAATAAAAGGCAGACAAAGTACTTTTAATCTGTGCTTTACTTCATAGGGAAAATAATTTCTGATGGGCTCCATTTTGCATTGCCCATCATATATACACATTAACATTTTAATACAATTTCAATATTAAAATTCATGGTTTCCATTAATCTAGAGTTTTATAAAATTGTTACCTGATACAGTAACATTTAAATAAAATTTTTAAATGTAAAACCATGAATTGCATGTACAAATAAGCTTCCAAAAATATAACATTTAGGTTCTAACTGATGGGAAACTCTTAGATGATACTGTAAAGATACCAGAATCAATAATCATCTCAACTCCAACTCCCCTCTTCAAAAAGTCATTTTGTTCCTCAATCATCATTGTCACTGATATCTCCTAAAAACATTGGGACCATAATCTGATTCATTGGAACTGGAAATAAGATTCATCTCTGTCCACGCGACAGAGGATATTGTGACCTTTGGTGTAATAATAAATACACCAAAATTTGGAGTTCGTATTCATTAAGATCCATGGAGGCCGCCATTTTAATTGTAGTGATAAGTTAAGTCAATGGGGATTTTTAATGAGAACGCAGGGGGTATTTTTAAATGAAAACCGATATTAAATGAATATTCATTAGATTTAACCGCAGACTTTTTCAATTTCATCGCCAGGACTTCGCGATAGAATAACAAAAAAGACTTCGTTGACCTTGAACAACCCTCGACACAGGATTTGGGTAGGCTCAGTCATCGCTGATACCATGTACATATATCATACGTTACATTACACAATTACTACCGTTCTCTTAGTAAAATTATTCATATAACGTTATCACAACTTGGCGACCTCCATGGATCTTAATGAATACTACGAAGCTCAAGTTTTGGTGTATTTTCTTACTACACCAAAAGTCCAGGATTCTCCGACTGACGAGGGTTGTTATAGATTAGGTACAATTCCTTTTTTTAAATTCACACGTTGTATAAAATTGATGATTGAAAAATAACTTACTTTTGGGTGTAGTTATATTACTAAGATTAATAATACACTTTTTCAATAAAACTTTCCCTAAATATTTACCTATTAGCACCCACAACAGGATAAAGTTCTCTGAGATTCATATTTTGGTCGTCATTTTCACCGCACGTTTGTGATTAATTATTCAATGTTCGCAAATTTTTTTTTAGAATCTTCCACTAAGCTAAAAGTTTATTTTTCACCGACAACATTTAAATCTTTTGTTCATATAATTTTATTAAATAGTTTTGCTAAAAACTGTGTGGAAAACATATAAAACGTCAAGAAATGTTTAGATTATATAATTGTACTTTATAAAAAGTGGTGCCTTCCTGGTATCATTTCCCTGGTGTAAACAGTCAGCTGTAGGCAATTATTTACACATCAGCACATATTTTTCTAGATTTGACAGCAGATTTTCATGAAAATGAAAATTGCTCTATTTCAGGTATACAAACAGTAAATGAAAAACCCCGTGTGGAGTTTTTCATGCTCTTCAAGACTGCCAAATTTCAGAAGTCTGTGGTCAAAAAACCTCTAACTAGATACATTTCAAAAATGAAAGACGAAAGTCCCCATTTTATAACCTCAACTTCTTTAAGCTAACAAAACATAAGTAAAACGATTTAAAAAAATTCTTTCAAAGTTTTCTTTCATATAAGATAGACTTACTTGACCCTGAAGTAATCTTCTAAGATAACGGTGGTTTTATGCATCAGTTATCACAGTCGTTTATCATCTGCACGCAAACGAAAAACTTCCTGTAAGTTGTGTGTGAGTTCTTAACAGTTGTGCCAGCCAGGTCATGCGTGTGATTTGAAAGGTGTTTTTTTATCAGTGAGTTATTTACTCTTTGGTGATTTTGTACCAAGATATACTCAATTGCGCTATATGGTTTTAGATATATCTATTCAGCTTATTTTAGCCATTCTTGAGCTTTTGATAGTTTTTGAACCCAAGTTATAGCCCAAACGAGCTATCAAATACAAGTGCTACACCCAAATTTGACTATACACAGTGGGAGAAATCCCAAACGGGATATCAAGCTCGATAATCATATGTGCCAGACGGTATTTTAAAGCTCCAGCCAATGAAAACATTTGTTTTCTTTTAATCGGAGATATTCGGTCAGTTCGGGAGCAACCCAAAAAACTGGGTACTTTCAAATACCTAAAAATTTGGGTACTTTTATGTATTACTTCAACATTTAACTAGCCCACACTAAACGTATGGGGTTTTTTCATTTTCCGCTCCGGATTGTCCAAAATGTCAATGAATATCCTGAAATTTGGGTGACGGATATTAGATAGATATTAAAAACTTTTTGCCGCTGCTTTTTAAAATTCATTATTTTTGAGAAAATGAACAAAACAGACTGCCTATAATCTCTTTTATTGATTTTCTCAAAAATACAACCGTGAATTTCAAAAAACAGCGGCAGAACGTTTTGAATATTTATTTACTATCAGTCTCCAAAATTTCAAGATATCCTTTGAAATTCTGGACAATCCGGAGCGGAAAATGAGAAACCTTATATGTTTAGTGTGGGTTAGTCAAATGTGTAGGCTCATGCGATGACGTAATACATAAAAGTACCCAATTTGTTGGGTATTTCAAAGAAACCAGTTTTTCGGGCTGCTCCCGAATTGTTGGTGGTATTTCTCGAGCCAATGTTATTACGTATGCTAAATTCATTCGGATTGCGCCGAACGAAATCCGATTATTAAAAATATTTTTAGCGAATTTTGGAATGCAAAATTCTTTAAAACTACGCACTTATACAAACTGTTGTTGCATCCATGGATCGATCTATTTAAACAAACACAGCAGAATGTCGAATAAATG
>JAIGNY010004072.1:1760000-1762500 GCA_020152595.1 Chiridota heheva
TTCAAGTTGTTGAATGGAAGTAGGTTGGCCTAGTACTCAAGGACTATCTGAGGTCTAACATTAGCCTATACTTAGGTGAACAGGGTCAATTTAGCATTTGTGATTGCAGTTTGAATTCTTGAAGATCATCATAAATAGAAGAAAATATTATGGGATATATTTTTCATAGGGCGTAGGTCCCTAGCTCCGAAAAACAATCCCGAGTAGGCCTGCTCCTACTGTTTCTTTCATTATTGCAGTGGTTAGGGCGTAGGACTAAGTTAAAGTATAAGAGACAGAGAAGGTCACTTTAGGCTAAAGGTAGGCCACTGACATGTTGACAGATAATAATTTTCAAATTAATCCCAAACTTTCGCTCAGAAACAATTCGGTATGCCGGTAATTTGATCATCCGGAACGGGGCATTTTATCGGTGAAAACATACAACAATTTGTGTGCAGTTGAGCACCATGCTTTAGCCTATATAAGAATACACACAATTTATGTGTTTGCAAAATTCTAAGATATATCTTTCTGCGACGTTAATTTCCACCAAATTTGCAACAATTTTCTGCACGTATAGGCCTACCCAAGCGAACGTAGGGATTTTAACTTTGACACTAAAGGGGACCGATTTACACTGGCTGCAACAGTAAACTGCTTTTGCTTTCAGCGGCAGACTGGTCATTAAGATTTACGCACGCGATGATGACTTCCTGAATAGGACTAACGTTAGGCCCTACTTATGTAATTGCTCATATACGCCTAGGCCTAACATAATGTTGTGATTCATCAAGCGAGTGGGATGACTATAAGGGTACAGGCAAATCAATTAATGACAAATGCCATTCCTTTTTCATGGGAATCCGAGCCCAATGGACCACGGCCTCAGTTGGTTGTGGCCTATCACTAGCAAATCTTATCCAAAAAGGGGGAAAGCATATTGCTGTACACCCCTGTGCATTATAATGCCAATACTTCCTTATCTTTTATTTCAAGGGGATATTGTTAACTACGAAAATAGCATCAGGCGGTTTACCTTAGCCCACACCAATATCGAATCCCTTTTGACAGCCTCCGGTTTTGAATTGCAAATTTGAAGTTCAATCCCCCAGCAGTGGATGACAACAGTTGTAATTAAGTGACGTGCTAATAAATTCTTCTTCCCTCAAGAGTGGTAAGGGCAGGCCCTCAAGAGTGGTAAAGGCAGGCACTCAAGAGTGGTGAAGGCCCTCAAGAGTGGTAAAGGCAGGCCCTCAAGACTGATAAGGGCAGGCCTAAAAGTGGTAAAGGCATGCCTAAGAGTGGTTAAGGCAGGCCTAATAGTGGTAAGGGCAGGCCTAAGAGTGGGCAGACCCTCTTTAGACCTTCCACCAAATGAGATTCAGCAATATGCACTAAACCACATATAAAGTATACGAACCTTGATTCAGGGCTCGAAATTAGCATAACGACGCTAGAGCTGGGCTACTTAATTTTACTAAGGGTCAGTACAATTTCAATCAATCAAGCCCATTGTGCTAGTCCTGTTATCATAATTATTCTATTATGTTTCTGTGGACATGCACAAATGACATGCTTGTAGAAAGTTCAGTCAGGCTAGTGAAATGTGAGCTTACAAAGCCTAAACGGGCTAGTAATAAACCAATGCAAATTTTGAGGCCTACCTTGACTAAACAAGAGCAAATTTTGTACCTATGCAATGACGGCAAAAACCTTTGTGCAAATATTTCACCCTTTCAATCCAATTATTCAGGATCTACCTCAAGGCTGCAGACGATCCTTGCTGTGATCTTTTTTGCATTAAATATTCACAAGAATGTTCAAAATCTTGAAATACTTGGGTCACAAAGGATCTGGGCTTGCTACTCACTAGCGTAGCACTTCATTAAAGAAGAATCTTATGCCCGGATCCATCATTGCAACATTTGCTAGTAAATTTCACTTTGTTCATAAAATAAAATGGGTGTTGAGTAATTTGATATGTTTTTTAAGTGCCACTTATCTATTTCAATGGCAAGAATAAGCTTCTACTAACTTCTTTTTTAACTCCGAATGATAGCTTCTACCTGGTAAATATGTTATCCACAGAATTGTAGGTGGCCAGTAATTACTGTTATGGTTCAATTAATTCTACAGAAGAATTGCCTAAAAAAACCAATTACACAAACAGCTGGTATTTATATTTAATAACATTTCCAATGCAGCTTGATTGAGCTGACGAAACACATTAAAGAAAATACATAAGGTTTATACCCTAACACTTAAATACAAAGTTGGTGCTATGAATTTTTTTTAAAAACTGTACAAAATCAAGCAATAATTAACATGAATGTCATAAAAATTACCATAATATCTACGTACCTAGATGTATTCCAATGTAACAATGTAAAAAGACATGTTTAAAATGCCCAGCTTTTCTAAGTGAGAACCATTCCTAAAATACAACCAGCACGATCATCGTGATATAATTTTGCAACTGAATGCTAAACATAACTTGGGATCTGCTAGAAATAATGCA
>JAIGNY010004072.1:1767500-1887500 GCA_020152595.1 Chiridota heheva
ACTTGAATATTCAATATATACTTGCATGTTGCATTGCACAACTATGTGCGTTACACTTCAGTTCAATGTTTTAGCCTACGTTCAATACATACTACTATATTGTTACATGCGACCTTTCCTAACTATTTAGAAGGACTCTCCAGTAGAGTTTATTACTGCGCAACAAAACATTCTATTCAATAATTAGGTGACAGAGTTCCAGTAAATTTCACGATGATCTCATACTGATGCAAGCTTCTAGAATTGGAGCATTGTGACAATACTTCCAAGTTCTCAGTATAACTCAAACAACATCATTGAGGGTTACCCCCGACTATGCCTATTTCTACAAATAGAATTTACTAAAAGTGTATATAGGAAATAGTTTTCAAGAAAGTTGTTAAGATTAAATCAATTTACAACAGTGTCTGTGCTCTTACTACAGGAATTGATTAATTGCCTACAGTGTATAGATTATATTATCATAGTCAACTTGAATTTATTGTAAAGTCTCTTTTGCCTTAAACTGTCTTCCAAAATCATATCATTTAAACCATAAAATGGATCTGTATAGCTGAAATGGTTCACAGAACTGGATCACTATCTTGGAATATACTAGATTTAACTTATATACCAACCGCCTAAAGAGGTTGGAAGACTCGATTCAGGCTATTTAAGTAAGTTATAATTAAGATTATTGTATTGTACTATTTGCAGGAAAAAAGGCTTGGAAGTTTGAATATATTCAGTTTGAATTTAAAGTCACTGATCTTGATTTCAACTTTTGGCATTCTTCTGTTACCTTTCTGTTTTTTGGTGAAAATAGTGAATTTTTAGGATAATGGGGAAATTTAGCACCATCTTAAAACTTTCCCGATAAATGCAATTCCTAAAAGTAGGCTTATGGGTTTAAGATATTATAAGAAAATTAGCAGTGTTCACATTAGTGAGAGGGATCTTAAACGTTTCCAATATCTAGCCATCACTCATAAACCAGACTTCGCATATGATACAAATCCCCTCGCCGCTAATAACATGTTTTCCAGCCTCTGTCACAACTGCCATCCCACCCTCTGTCCCTTATACCATGCTACTTCCTTCCCTACAGAAAATTATACATTAAAATCTAAGGAAAAAAGGACGTGAAGTTTGTTGAGGATTTGTAGAATTGAGAGGATTGGGCCAGAGCATATTGAGGATGCCAGTGAGGACGAATTTAGAGTCAGAGAAGATGGCGAAATGGAGATGGAATGAGAGTTATATGAAGCTTAAGGCTAGGAGGATGGTCTTCCCTTCGGCAGAGTAGAAAGAGGTTCCGTCAGGTGAAGGTGGAAGTGGGGATAGTGAAATTGGCGACTTCCAAGATTTTGGAGGTGAAGAGAAAGACGGGGTTATTGGATATAAAGATGTCATTGGTGATGGAGATATTAAACAGAGTGAAATAGAGGCTCCAGTCTGCGTGCTGAAATTTCCAGTTGGTTGGGAAAGGGTGTGACAAGAAGGAAGAGGGGTGAGGAATAATAACCCACCTACATATTTGCATATATTAATCAATAAAGTAATTGTAAATTAAGCCTATTTTGAAGAAAATTGGAATAGTGAAATCTGATCCAGAACAATATTATCTAAGAAAGTAAATTTGAAGTTTGACTCCTGAACACCTGCAATCAAGATGACATCCCACCGTATGACATGCCACCCTGTTTCACATGCCAACCTGTCACACATGCCACCTTGTTCCATATGCCACCTTTTCCAACATGCCACAATGTCCCACATGCTATCTCACCTGGTCCCGTATTCCATCCCATCCTGTTCCCCATGCCATTCTACTTTCATCCCAATTCCTACATCTACCAACCATTATGCCATCTTCCACCTGACATTCTTTCCTCCCATTCCCTCACTTATAACTATCAACTCAACATGCCCCATTCAGCTACCAACCTTCATTCACCTGCCATCTTCCATTCCTGTACCATATTCCATTCACCTACCATCCTCTATTCCCCAACATGACCCCTACACCTTCCACCCTTGTTTCACCTACTCTACTACCCCAACCCACCTTTTGCCATCACTCATTCACCAAATACACTCTTAGCCAACTAATCATTCCAACCTTCAATATAACCTTGATATTGCAGCACAGCTCTCTCCAACTTAAATCTGACACTCCCAATAAAAACATGCTCAACTTTTTGTTCCCATTATAAACCAGATAGGGCCGATCTATCTACCAAATCAGAATTAAAATTCATTGCAGATTAATTTGGAGTTTATCAGTTTATTTTGTTTCCACTTTATTCATTCAAGCGAAGACTTATTTTCCCATATTCATTCCCAAACACTTGATTATAAATTCCATTCTGTCTTCAGCTCTATCAATCAACTTTTTTTCATCCCAAAACAAATATTTAATTTGTTATTCAAGTCTGGAATGCATTTGTTCCAAGTTCTTTCAAAGCAAAATGTTCCCTTATATAAATTTATTTTCATAAAAGTAGTTGGAATTTCTTTTCGTGGGCTAAAATCTATTGTATCCGAGTAGCTGAACAATACATGATGTCAGAAAGACAATGGATGTGGACAGACGGACGAACAAGCGAACGAATGGTAAAGATGCTTTTCACCAACTCTGTTGGCAAGGGAATAACAAACTTGCTTCACCACTGAATTAATTCTTTAATGATCAATTCTTTCATCACGGCGTCAAATGTTAAATTGCACCCAAAAGATTAGATAATGTCAGAGGTAGAAAAAAGATTCAAGAGTATAACAATGGGTTAAGGGCACGAGGCTGTCGAAAAAGAACTGGAACGAGCTTACCAAAATCAGTCACCTACTCTCAAAAATAAAAACAGTGCAAAAAGGAATTGGAATAAAAATGCATGTGGCAGAAGAATATCCAAGTTGGAAAAGTGAAAAGTGAAGAGAGCAGAACTCTGGGTGCACATTTCTCTAGGCAAATCACTTTGAGATATGTTTTTATTCGCTTAGTCTTTTCTTGTAAACACCCTAAAGTGAAACATACTTTACAAAGACCGCTTCCCTTAAGCGAAACATACTTTGCAAAGATCGCTTGGTAGTGTTTACAAATTTAACAAACTAATATGCTCAGCTTATAAAAATTTGAATGATTAGCAACATAGCTACATGGCCATCGACCTTTAACAGCGATTGTCATACAGTAACAATTTGTGTCTCTCCTTCCTCACAGAGAAAATCACAATCTTCACAGATGAAGCCATTATGTTCACGGAGGAAGTCACCGTATTCACAACCGTATGAACATATGTGTCTAATATCACATGTGTCTAGTTTTCTGTTGATGAAATAATTTGTGATATACAGTATGAAAATGAAACGACAGAAACAAAAATTAGTTACAATGACAGTTAACAGTTCAAGAGGCAAAGAAAGTACTTTATATAACATCCAAGAACCAAGAAACACAAAATGAGTTAAACACAAAGAAAGTACTTTATATTCCAAGAAACAAAATGACAGTTAGCAGTCTAAGAGTCAAAGAAAGTACTTTATGTAACATCCAAGAAACAAAACGAGAAACACAAATTACTTACAATGACAGTTAGCAGTCTAAGAGTCAAAGAAAGTACTTTATATAACATCCAAGAAACGAAAAGGGAAACACAAATTAGTTAAAATGACAGTTAACAGTCCAAGAGCATAGAAAGTACTTTATATAACATCCGAGAAACAAAACGAGAAAGACAAATTAGTTACAATGACAGTTCACAGTCCAAGAGTAAAAAAAAGTACTTTATATAACATCTAAGAAACAAAATCACAAGCACAAATTAGTTACATTGACACTTCACAGCCCAAGAGTCAAAGAAAGTACTTTATATAAGATCCAAAAAAAAAATCGAGAAACACAAATTAGTTACAATAACAGCTTACAGTCCAAGAGTAGAAAAAATACTTTATATAGCTTCCAAGAAACAAATCAGAAACACAAATTAGTTACAATGACACTTAAAAGTCTAAGAGTTAAAGAAAGTACTTTATATAACATCCAAGAAACAAAAACAGAAACACAAATTACTTACAATGACAGTTAACAGTCTAAGAGACAAAGAAAGTACTTTATATAACATCCAAGAAACAAAACAGAAATACAAATTAGTTACAATGACACTTAACAGTCAAAGAGTCAAAGAAAGTACTTTATATAACATCTAAGAAACAACACCAGAAACCCAAATTAGTTATAATGACATTTGCAGTCCAAGAGTCAAAGAAAGTACTTTATATAACATCCAAGAAACAAAAACAGAAACACAACATAGTTACAATGACACTTAACAGTCCAAGAGTCAAAGAAAGTACTTTATACAACATTCAAGAAACAAAATCAGAAACACAAATTACTTACAATGACAGTTAAAAGCCCAAGAGTAAAAGAAAGTACTTTATATAACATCCAAGAAACAAAAACAGAAACACAACATAGTTACAATGACACTTAACAGTCCAAGAGCAAAGAAAGTACTTTATATAACATCCAAGAAACAAAAACAGAAATACAAATTAGTTACAATGACAGTTAACAGTCTAAGAGACAAAGAAAGTACTTTATATAACATCCAAGAAACAAAACAAGAATACAAATTAGCTACAATGACAGTTAACAGTCAAAGAGTCAAAGAAAGTACTTTATATAACATCTAAGAAACAACAACAGAAACCCAAATTAGTTATAATGACATTTGCAGTCCAAGAGTCAAAGTAAGTACTTTATATAACATCCAAAAAACAAAACCAGAAACACAAATTAGTTACAATGACACTTAACAGTCCAAGAGTCAAAGAAAGTACTTTATACAACATTTAAGAAACAAAATCAGAAACACAAATTAGTTACAATGACAGTTAAAAGTCTAAGAGTCAAAGAAAGCACTTTATATAACATCCAAGAAACAAAAACA
Organism: Chiridota heheva; assembly: GCA_020152595.1. Classification (NCBI taxonomy): domain Eukaryota; kingdom Metazoa; phylum Echinodermata; class Holothuroidea; order Apodida; family Chiridotidae; genus Chiridota; species Chiridota heheva. Next base: position 1,772,432 of record JAIGNY010004072.1, read on the forward strand.
GAAACACAAATTAGTTACAATGACAGTTAACAGTCCAAGAGCAAAGAAGTACTTTATATAACATCCAAGAAACAAAAACAAAAATACAAATTAGTTACAATGACAGTTAACAGTCTAAGAGACAAAGAAAGTACTTTATATAAGATCCAAGAACCAAAACGAGAAACACAAATTAGTTACAATAACAGTTAACAGTCAAGAGTCAAAGAAAGTACTTTATATAACATCCAAGAAACAAGACGAGGAACACAAATTAGTTACAATGACAGTTAACAGCCCAAGAGTAAAAGAAAGTACTTTATGTAAGACCCAAGAAACAAAACCAGAAACACACATTAGTTACAATGACAGTTAACAGTCCAAGAGTCAAAGCAAGTACTTTATATAACATCCGAGAAACAAAACGAGAAACACAAATTAGTTAAAATAATAGTTAACAGTCCAAGAGTAAAAACAAATACTTTATGTAACATCTAAGAAACAAAAACAGAAATACAAATTAGTTACAATGACAGTTAACAGTCTAAGAGACAAAGAAAGTACTTTATATAACATCCAAAAACAAAACGAGAAACACAAATTAGTTAAAATAAGAGTTAACAGTCCAAGAGTAAAAAAATACTTTATATAACATCCAAAAACAAAAACAGAATGAAAATTAGTTACAATGACACTTAACAGTCTAAGAGACAAAGAAAGTACTTTATATAAGATCCAAGAAACAAAAACAGAAACACAAATTAGTTAAAATAACAGTTAACAGCCCAAGAGTAAAAAAAAAATACTTTATATAACATCCAAAAAACAAAAACAGAAATAAAAATTAGTTACAATGACAGTTAACAGTCCAAGAGTCAAAGAAAGTACTTTATATAAGATCCAAGAAACAAAACGAGGAACACAAATTAGTTACAATGACAGTTAACAGTCCAAGAGTAAAAGAAAGTACTTTATATTACATCCAAGAAATAAAACCAGAAACACAAATTAGTTACAATGACAGTTCACAGTCGAAGAGTCAAAGAAGGTACTTTTTATAACATCAAGAAACAAAACGAGAAACAAAAATGAGTTACAATGACAGCTAACAGTCCAAGAGTAAAAAAAGTACTGCATGTAACATCAAAGAAAAAACACGAGAAACACAAATTTGTTACAATGACAGTCCCTCCAATGAAGCAAATCACTCAAATATTAATTGAAATGGACAAATCTGACAACAGTTATGTTGTTTTAGATAACGGCCAATTTTCTTTTAGTGGGGTCAAGGGAATACACACCTTGTTGTACTGATGTTTTTGGTCAGTTTGAATAAAACGTAAATTTAGCAGATATGTTTCAGTTTTAAGATTTAATCCATAAATCTCCACTGCATAGTACAATAAACCCAACTTTCATTCCATATCAAATACCTGTGACATCATCAGCACGGCTAAGATGTGACAGATGGTTAGATGATGACACTATATCTTTCTTCTTGTCTTTGATTAATTGCAGGTAGCAACTCATTACACCCAAACGTACTTTTTTAATCATATCATGGAAATTCCCAAGTTTGTTGATAGAGTCAGAGTATTGCTATCCCTACAGAATTTGCCACATTTGCATTTAGTTTTTATTTTATCAGTTCAAAGGATTGGATATTCTGCGGGAGAAATGTGTGATGGGAGAATCATTCAGGGTAACCGGTTCACAATGGCAATTTTGAAATTACAAAAGGGAGAAATAATTTACTGTGATTAAATGGGATGGCCAATACCACGATATTTTTTGCAAAAAGCCCAAGATATATTTTCCTTATTTAGATGTCATTTACTGAACATTGTGTCTTATCATGACTGATAGTTTTATCTTTAACCTACAAAAAGATTGCAATAAACACATATGCAGTAGCAAATGTGCAAAGATTATTCCAAAACAAACATGTGGAAACATCTGTGGGGTTGTTTCTATCATTCTGGCAGCATCTGCTGCATACCATAAGCAAGCATTTACATTGATATGTTTCAAATCACTTTCACTAACTTCTACTTTTTTTAAACAATTTGGGTATTTAAGAAACCCAAGTGACAACTCCAAATAACTTCGTCTTACATTAATTTGTTGGTTTATGAACATAACAATAACAATACAAAACCTTCTCAGACACATAACACCACAGGCTGAATCAGTATTGAATGGTCATTCCGTGTCAGAATTCAATGGAAATAAATCTTTAGTAAAGAAAATCTCGAAACCCACACCAATGAATACTACAGTAGACAATGTTGAAAACACCACTTTCTCTCTTGATACACAATGTAACTATGAAAATAAAGAGAACCACCAACCAAGCATCAAGAAATCAGTAAGATTGAAAAAGATTGTCAAGGCAAAAAAATGGTCTCAAATTAGATGTGACATGTGACATTAAAAGATAGTTCTCGGAAAACTAAATTATTTAGAGGTGAAGACCATAATTTGCTCCAAAGTAACAGAAATCTTTTTTTCACTATCACAGATGGTTAAAGTTGACTTGGCTCTATTAAAGTAAGTTTATGAAAATTCATGCAAGACTTAAAGGTGGGGACAGAGACCAGGCAGTGTCACAAAAATGTGCCTTTTGGCTTTACACCAATTTTTCAAATTGAAAAACAAAACAACACATACTTATGATGCACATGTCCTAGGGATCTCTGTCACAGAAAATCCTTACTAGGAATGTACTCATAGAATTGATGATTCATATGATTTTGATAGTGACTCACCATCAGATGTAGCAGCAACTCTTTACATATCGTGCAACTCAAAATCAAATATGCGTAGGGGCGGTTGTGGTATTCTGTTATCTTTAAGTAAGGATGCAAAAGAAAAATGTCCAAAATGTAATTTGCAGTTTGAGAGAAGCAAACAATGTGTTTAATGTGAAAATACCAACACGCCCTAATGGTATAATGTTGATGATAATGACTACTGCAATGCCTGCTATAGGTACAGGAAAAGATTTAAAAAAGAAAGACCAACCCATCTAATCAACAAATCAATGACAATAATGCCCAAGTTTTACACAAATCACTTATGCTGCAAGTAGAAATTAAAACTTGATTTACATTCGTCCAATATGGAATACTGGAGAGATTGTGAAAGCACACAAAATGAAGCCTCTCACAATACCCAAGATGAAACATCTGACATGAAGAAAAAACCATCTCATTCAAATAAAGACAAAAGGGACAAGTTACCTTACTTTGCATCTTCGACACGCCAGCAGATGGTTGCAGCACACCTCCAAAAGATGTCTTCAAAAATCAGTCCTGGTAATGATAATATTAAAATTTCACAAGTTAGAAGTAGGTGTGCTCTAATAGATGGGCATTATTTAAAAGAAGGAATGAAAAGTTTGTCAGAGTTTTACATTATATCGATTGGAGAAATACCGAAAAAGTGCTCGAAAAGAATAGAGATGATGTTCTTCTTTTCCAAAGAGGCGATTCCTCTAAGATCAGGGAATATCATATCGTACTTGCAAACTTAAGGAACCTCCAAACAATGCAACAATTTGGGAAACACATTATTGGATACGACCACAAACAAGATTTCGTGTCTGTCCGTTTTAAAACTGGGATTTTCATATATTGTGACAGGAACATGAATGGGCGGGTTGGGGCAATTACCATATGTAATCAAGAAAATCAAGATGTTAACAGCCTCCACATGGAAATTTTATTAGCAAACATTCCATGTGATAATTCTACTTGTACTCATTCCCGGGATATTTATATATTTAATGATAAAGATGGCTTCTTCTCAATAAGGCCTTGCTCAATAGAAAATCATATATTTCCAGTTATTCAACATGACAAAGCAAATACAATAAGAAATGCTGTTTTGAAAAGTAATTTGAAATCCATATTATGCAATTTTCATGTTTTACAAGCTTTCAGAATAAAAATAAATGAATCCGAGCAACTTTAAATGTTTGCAAGGCCTATTAGAATTGAGTTTAAATCTATCATGAGAAGTTGGACTAATAATATGAGGGATGAATTAATTAAACGATACCTTTACACATCAAAGCAAATGTAATCCATTATCTTTAAGTGGAAAAGAGACAAAAGATGATTTCATTTATTACCTTAGAACAAGCTAGGTTTTTTTCATCATGGAATGAAACATTCACCAGAGAATGTATTTTTTTCCTTTCTAAAACGAATAGAAGAAACCCATTACTTTACACAAACAACATCACAGAAAGGAAACTCAAAGAGATGGGCGAGATAAAATGTAATGGACACATTAATCACTCTTTAAACCAAATTACATAACATTTCATAGAACACCTTCTACCTCGAGAAATTACACAAACACAAAAATTCAAAACAATCAAAAGCTACTGTGACTACTCAAGAAAAAGCTGTGTGCTCTCGTAGTGTAAAAATGACAAGAGAGAAATCTGCATCATTATTGGACGGGTGGGAGTTCCATGGGTGGGTAATTGTCAATTCAAGTCAAGTTTCCTAAAAGTCTATGTCTGAAACTTTCTATACCTTAGAAGAGAAAGAAAATGAAACTGCCAATTGCTCTGGAGAAGTTGCACCCCGACCAATCAAGTCTTACCAAAATTAGGGTACAGGCCAACCAAATGTATAATGATCACTGCCATAATACTTTAATACATCCAAAAACATTCTCTTCCAACTGACACAATTATTTCTCACAGAATTTTCTAATGTGGTGGTTTCACAAACTCCTTGAACAATATTTTCAATTGTGCTAGATCATCAAAATAAAGGTGCACATATTGTCAATTATCTTTTGTGTTCATGTATTTGTGGCTACTTTATTACATTAGGGCAACCACATTTTTGCAAGCATCTATATGCCTCTTTTTACCAACACCTTAACAATTAAAAAGAAATACCTTCCATTTTCCTGCAAGATGATATATTACTATGTGAATACCTAATTAGAGAAGCAAAAAACAAATTGGCAATTATACCACAGCAGGATAATTTTCCAAAACATTCTCACCTACTTAATGAAAACAGAGAACACTCATATGAGGCAATAAATGAGATTCCTAAGAATGCACATCTGTCAAATTTGGAAGATAGTAATTTTCTAAAAATTTAGAAAATTTAAAAAAGGTAAAAAATTCAAAAAATTTGCACAACAGAAAAATCAGTATGTTGAATTATTTTGGTAATCCTGATTTAAAGCCATCTTGAGAAAAATGAATAGAATATTTCCAAAGATTGAATCTTTAAGCTAGGCCTATTTAGGCAGGTTAGAGTTAGCAAATTATCAAGTTATTTCCTAAAATTTCAGAAGTTTGTCCTTAAAACATCTTACTCTTTTCTCAAAGTTTCCAAAGGTTTCCTCAATATCAAAAATTTTCCTCAAAATTTCTGAAGTATCTTTCCTAAAAAATATGCGACATTTTTCCAAAAACTTTCAGGTTTTCCTCAAAATATCTTAATTTTCCCGATTTTTTTTTTAATTTTTCCTCAAAATATCCAAAGTTGTTTTCCTCAAAATTTAAATTTTCCAAAGTATTTTCTGAAAACTTCTGACTTTCCCCTTAAAATTTCAGAAGTTTGTCCTCAAAACATCTCACTCTTACCTCAAAATTTCTAAAGGTTTCCTCAAAATATCAGAATTTTTTCTTAAATTTTCTGAAGTATATTTCCTAAAAAATATGTGACATTTTTCCAAAAACTTTCAGGTTTTCCACAAAATATCCTAATTTTCTTTAAAATTTCTAGTTTCCCTCACTTGTTTTCCTCAAAATTTAAAATTTCCAAAAAATTTCCTCAAAACTTATGACTTTTCCCTTAAAATTTCATTTCTTCATTTCTTCTGTGTGTAGAGAAGGGGAAAATTGGGATTTTTTTTATGGCCTGCTTTCCTTCGAAAAGTCTAGCTAAGTCACTGCCTGATTCACTGGGTAACTCTATTGTGTTTCAACAAGATAAGTGTAATCTGCACACTTCACACCTTTCGAAGGTAACAGACCACAACAATCTAGCATAAGGCAAAGAAAGCCAAGCATTAAGTCACAACAAAAGCTTCTGTGGAGATCAGTTTAGTCATAGAGTTAGGGGTTAGTAAAACCAAGTGAAACTATAGGTAGCTTGCACACAGTACAGTGTGAATTGATTACTCAGTACAGTGTGAATTGATTACTCAGTACAGTGTGAATTGATTACTCAGTACAGTGTGAATTGATTACACAGTACAGTGTAAATTTATTACACAGTACAGTGTGAATTGATTACACAGTACAGTGTGAATTGATTACACAGTACAGTGTGAATTGATTACACAGTAAAGTGTGAATTGATTACACAGTACAGTGTGAATTGATTACACAGTACAGTGTGAATTGATTACACAGTACAGTGTGAATTGAGTACACAGTACAGTGTGAATTGATTACACAGTACAGTGTGAATTGATTACACAGTACAGTGTGAATTGATTACACAGTACAGTGTGAATTGATTACACAGTACAGTGTGAATTGATTACACAGTACAGTGTGAATTGATTGCAGCAAAATTGTATGGCAAATTTCCTTAAATTATTACATATGCATGTCTGTTTTCTCACAATAACATTGTGGTGGAGGACATTGGGCCAATTGCCCCAAAGAATGGGAGAGAGAGAGAGTTGAACACACAATTACAATGACGGGGTCGTCGCCTGCGTATTCGGTTATGATAGTACAAATGCTATCACGAAACGCTTAATACGATCCGCACGAGAACACAGGTACGACGTGCGGACAGACATAACATCGACAACCAAGTCAATGTCCACGGCTTTTGATAACCAGTTGTGGTGCACTGGCGTGTCTACCCACCCCAGGATTGAACCCGGGGCCTCGTGGTCTGTTGACAGGTATGATAACCGCTACACCACAGTAGGTAGATAACTCCAAAGAATGTATATGAAATATTTTACAGTCCATAGACATTACCTATCGATAGCCAGCCCGAAGGCTGGCCCGATTTACATGTCAGGTAATCAACTTGAGTTTTAAAGTTTTAGAGAATTGTAGTGGCCACTGGCAACCTCAGCCTACCAAGGAAAATGAAAAACTAATACCCTGTGCCCGGTACCATGCTGTCACTTAAAGTTAAACTAGGAGATACGTATGAGAGAAAAAAAAAAGAAAAAAAAAAAAGAAAAAAAACCAAATCAAGAATCCAAAGTGACTCTCACCAGAGCCTGGGGCAAGAAAAAATAGGTCAAGTGAAACAAATGACAAAGCCCCAAAAAAACAAAATAAACAATCCATAGTCAAGGCTAAGCGGTCATCAACAAAATAATATTAATCAAAGATAATTGAGTAGAGTCATAGGTAATTAATATAGTAAACTGACCTCTAAAGTTATGAAAATACCAAGAATAAATATAAATAAATGAATAAGGAGTAAACCAGAAGCATACATATGCTCCTGCCTCCCAGGTATACCAATAGAGTATAGATAATTTCTAACGAGTAGGCTAAGTGGTAAGATAGGGGGATTTAAGTAGGTCAGTGTCCTGAGTAAGTTAGTAAATACAAGGTGTCGATAACACCGGGATGAAGCAGTGTTTGCGATACAGTACGAGGTCGGTAGTATGTCTTTCAAGTTCGGCTTAAATAATGGAAAGATATTTCGGTTTAGTAGCGTTAGAGTCTGTGTGGTATGTACTAATAATAGATGAGCGTAATATAATAGGAAGAGGTGTTTGTTCGTCTATACATTTACAGATACAATGGATATGCATCGACAAACAAACAGTAAGTAGCAAGAGTGTCAAGAGTGTCAAGGAACTCTGTCAAGTCAAGTAAATGAGGTCATATGTGTAAAGTCATTCGTATAACATAGATAAATGGCTCGATATAAGTAAATATTTAAATATAGGTAAAAGTGTCTATCCGTGTATACATTTACAGATACAAAAAAAAAAAAAAATATGCACACACAGACAGACACTCATAAGCACTAATAGTATCAAGATATGATATGGATGTATGCAAAAATGGGTTGAATTACAGTCCGGTGTCCATAACTACAGTAATAAATAGGTTACAAGTATGTTCACATACACAAGTAAGTTATAGTTCTGCTAGTTTCAGAATTATATTAAGTAGTAATATTAAGAGAATAACTTTACCAGTAAAAATGGAATGCTAGTGAAAATAATGCTTAACAGAGTGTGTATCAGTAGTAAGATGATATAAACTGTGATATAAACTGTGTCCTGGTCTTAGTATGATACTACATGTGAAATACAGGGGAAGTCAAAATTAGCCAAGTGTGTAGATTGTAAGTAATAGTATGGTATGGTAGGCGAGGTGGAAAAATGGTCTTCAACTGAAGACCATAATACAAGACGTAAGACAAAAGTCATACTTCGGCCAATCACAGCACCTGGGGGAAAATGGTCTTCTACAGAAGACCATTATGATATACACAGCGTGAACGTAGCACTATGTGCCACGCTCACACTGTGTATTAACCAGTCGATGAAAGAAATAGTTTAAAAAGTCAATGGAGCATATAATGCTCTCACAACACATGTATAACAGTGAGTTGTCTCTGAAAGACCTGATATGTTGGGTTAAGGGAATTAAACAATGAATAAATTTCTTGAGTTTGAAGCAAATTCACTACGTGTTAAACTTATATATGTTAAAAGCTGACCTATAGGTTTTTTTATGAATGTGTTTAGCGAAACGGTTGGTTATTTTAGATTTGTTTTTTATGTGTGAAGTTAGGAGGTATTTTGATAATAGGGTTTTAAAGCGATCTTTTACTAGGGGAGTTTTGGCAAGTAAATGGAGGGTTTTTATGTTAGTTGAACGAGGCAGGTGTAAGGCTAATCTTAGGCATTTATTTTGGAAGAGTTGGAGTTTGGTAAAGGTAGCATTTGATATATTGTATAACACAGGGGCTCCGTATTCCATTACTGGTCTAATATATTGTTTGTAAATACGCAGATTAGAATGTTTAAAATCAATATTAGTTCCACGAAGTCTGATAAGTTGGGCAAAGCGAATATTTAACTTGCGTTTTACTTCATTAAAATGGATTAGCCAATTTTTATGTTTGATATGAGAATCAAAGATAATACCTAAGAATTTCGCATGTGTGGAATGGTTAATCTTTTTGCCATACATATTAATGGTCGGGTATATACGTTGTTTAAAGTAGAAGGGTAATGAAACTGTTTTAGATGGATTAATCTTAATTCTCCATTTAAGGCACCATTTAAGTAAAATATTAGTATAGTTTTGAATACGTTTGATATGAACAGTAGGTTTTGGCATAATGGCCCAGATTGCAATATCATCGGCAAATTGGGAAACCTTAACAGGGTCAGTTGGAGGTGGGATATCATTGACATAGATATTAAATAGGAGAGGACTTAAAACAGAACCTTGTGGGACTCCAGCTTTAGGTATAAATAAAGTTGAACGGAAGCCATGTAATTCAGTGAATACCTGGCGATTATCTAAGAAATTTGATAAAATACGTGTTATTTTGTTGGGGATCTTGAGGGTCGGGCAGGACAGTTTAAATCTAAGACCATTATGCCAAACGGCGTCGAATGCTTTCTCGACGTCAAGAAATAAAGCAAGAGTAGAACAGTGGTTATTTAGGTTGGAGTATATGTCCTCAGATAAGGATAGCAGATGGCCAGTAGTGGCTTTGTTAGCTCTAAAGCCAGCCTGGAAATCATTGAAAAGGTTATTGTCTTCCAAGTAGCTGGACAGACGGCTAGCTAACAATCTTTCAAGTAGCTTCCCTAGGCAAGATAATAGAGAAATAGGACGATAGTTCAAGGGGCTAGTATTATTTTTATTAGGTTTAGGGATGAATGTGACTCTAGCTATTTTCCATGCTAGGGGAAAATAACCTAGGGTAAAACAAGCATTAAAAATGAGCAGAAGGGAATTAAGAGCTTGAGTTGGAAGTTTTTTAATTACATAGTTCGGTATTTGATCAATACCGGGGGTTTTGAGTTTAAGGTTTTTGATGGTTACAATTAGTTCTTCGATATTGAATGATTCGTCGGTGTCAGAGGAGGTAGTCATATCTGGTATAAGTAGGGGTTTGAAAAGAAGGTTATTTAAGGAAACATAATGATTAACCCCAGCATATGCTATTGGGTCAAAGTCTGGGGAATTAAAATCCTGTTGCACTGACGCAAGGGTGTTATTTGATAGTTCCGCTTTATCGGAGTGGGTGGTGGCAATTATATTATTATGGTGTAGGTTGGGGATATTAAAGTTACGGGCATTACCTGCAAGTTTACTAAAAAAATTCCAAAATGATCGTGAATCGGATATGGTGTGAAGGGAATTACATATTTTATTAAGTTTATCTTTTCTAAATTCTTTAATTGCTAGTTTAATTTTTCGAGTTAATGTTGAATTATTGTTGATCTGAGAGTTAGTCGGATTTCGTTGCTGACGTCTACGGAGTTTGCGTTTGGCTTTAATTAGACTTTCGATTTTAGGTGGTAATTGAATTTTAGGGTCAATTTGAGTATTTTTCTTTAAGGGGATGGAAGTTACCATAGCTTCTAGCACGTTTTTATTAAATATAACTATGGCTTCATCTATTTGGATACAAGTGTTTAAAGATTCAGAGGGTTGGATATTTTCATTACAGAAGTTTTTGAAAATATTCCAATTAGCCTTAACTGGTATAAAATGGGTATTAATAGCAAATGGGCCTTGGGAGTTAATATTAGGGCATGGATTAATTGATAGGAAGATTGGTAGGTGATCAGATTCAAGGTCAAAAGTGACTTTGAATTGTTTGAAAGTATTAAGTAATTTCGGTGAAAGTAAAACATGATCAAGAACGGAGCCATTACCTGTATGGCTAATGTAGGTTGGGTGAAAGTTTAATATTGCCTTTAGTTTGGAGTTAATACATAAATCATTTAGAAGGGTACCATTACGGTTAATTGTATGATCACCGAAATTTGTATGTCTAGCGTTAAGGTCACCTAGTACAATATGATTGCCCTTTGAGGAAAAATCTTTGATAAAGTCAATAGGTAGATGGTTAGATGGACTTGAGTATAGTGTTGTTACTTTACATGTGAGTTTATTTATTTTAGTAGAGATAGTGATAAATTCACATGGGTTAATTCCTTTGTTTATTAATTTGTAGGGAAGGGAGTTTTTTTATTAGTAGGGCAATACTTCTTGTAGAGACATTTTTAATGGGGTTAGGGACTTTATCAACTGATATTAGGTGGTAATCTATGAATTTAAAATCTTTAGATGAGGTTGTTAGAGTTTCATTTAGGGATACAATATCTAGGTTATAGTCAAGTACAAATTTTTCAAGTAGTAATTTATTGGGTTTTAAACCTCTGAGATTAATATGGGCTAGGTTTTCCATACTCAGTGTGGGCCGGTAATGAGGTTATCTAAAGTGCTTAATGATTTAGCAATGAGGTATGAGTCTGGCAGATAGCCACAGATGCTGCTCATGGCCCTGGATATGGTCTCGCCTACCATACGAGGGTCTGCTTCAGGATTATTGATAATAATAGAGGTTGTTCGTACAATTAGGTTAATAAAGTCGGTAGGGGATATTACTATATAGGCGTAGTTGTCTTTGTGATCTGGTGTTGCAGTTGTATGTCGGTGAGTTTGAGGTGGTCTGGTCCTGGTTTGTTGTTGTTCGGTGTCATTGGAGTGCGTTTTAGTTCGGGTGTTGGAGTGTTGCAGCCTGGTGTTCTGGTCAGTGACTGCAGCACTGTACGTTCTGGTATTAGTGACTGGGTTGGTTGTCTGAGACGTTCGAGTCTGTGGGGGTTGTTGACGTTGCAGTTGTGTAACTTGGTTAGAATCGAGTATAGAGTGGGGGGGGGGGGGGTATCAGGTTTTGTATTCGTTGTGGGTTCTTGTCGTGGGGCGGAGTAAATTTGTGGCTGTATAATGGGTTTTAGATTGGCTCTGGCCTGGGATAATGCCTGCTCCTTATAAAACTTACAGCCAGCATAAGTGGCTACATGCCCTTCGCCGCAGTTGGCGCAAATGGGGCTGTCTCTGGGACGGGGGCAGGCATAGAGGGAATGGTCTCCTCCACAACGGAAGCAAACAGACTTGTTTGTGCAAGAATTGATCAAATGGCCAAATCTCAGACATGAGCGGCACATTATGGGTTTGAAGGGAGGGTGGGCGTATTCTACTGTTAACTGAACTAGGTCAAAAAGTTTAAGACCGGTTTCAACTAAGGATTTGGCTTGCTGGGGATTACTGATAGTGATTTTAATTAGTGGAGTTGGTCTATTTGTTCTTAGACTAGTGATACGGGAAATACGTAGAAACTCAACTTTCTGCCTAGTGAGGTCAGCTTTGATGTCGTCGATGTCAAGAGAGAGATCTACCCCCTTGACAACGACGACTGGGTGGCCTCCTGGTTTCGAAAGGACAGGCCTGGCTTTGGATAAGGTGAAGGTGCCTCCGAAGGCACCTTCAGGCCAGTCGGCAGAAAGTTGAATACAAGAGTCAAAATTGGCCGGTTGTAGTTGGAAGGAATCTTTACCCGCTCTTCGGATTAAAGAGAGGGTAGCGTCAGGTTTGAGACGTTTAACTTCAGTGATGAAATTCTTAACAGACTGAAAGTTTTCCAATAGCTTAGAAATAAAAATAGGTTGAATTGACCCTGTGGAAGAAGCAGGGTCAATTTTACGATTCGAACTAGGTCCAACGGTGGTAAAAGATGCCGGGTCATCGTTCAAAATGACGGCAGAGTCAGTCCCCAGGTCCCCAGTGGGTTCCTGGAAGTCCAGGTCGATGACCAACCGAGGCGAATCGGCACTTGAATCGAACAAGGCTTTCTTCGCCTCGGGTGATTGATCATCGGCCCCCTCCCAGGACATCCCCGGCGACCTTGGGGGGAGACTACGTTTGTTGGCCTCCCTAGAGGTCATGACTGTGAGAAAAAAAATAGAAAAGGCGAAAGGCAAAAACTTAAGAAAAAAAGCTAAACTAAAACTAACATAACTAATCTAGGCCAAGAAGAAAAAAAGGAAGCAACAATAAAAAAAAAGATAAAAAAAAGCTATCTAACTAAGAAACTAGACTAAGAAAACTAGCAACACTAGGCCAAACTAAGCACACTAATCTAAACTAAGAAAACTAAAAGTGACAGCATGGCAGGGGCACAGTGCAAAAGTGCAGCAAAAAAAAGCTGTAAATACCCCAAAACGCAAACAGAGACCAAGGAGGCAGTACGTCCGCAACTGACCTTCAACGAGGCTTGTCTTTTTATCTTCTTTTTGACCAATCAGAGCAAAGCAACAATGTTAATGGCGGTACCCTTTCTGTATCTACACGAAAAGTTCGGTGTGAGATCGTATACGGCTTAAAGATCTGTTTTCAATACGGATTATTACATCGTTTCTTTTCAACCAGGCATGAAAAGGTTTTGACATGAAGGCGTGTACTTCTTCATCTCTGTACAATCTACAGATGAAGTTTCGTTAAAACTTTAGCAATCCCTATGACCCTTCCTCGAGATGAAACACAGGCGCAATATACGGGGTCCATGTGCTTTTCTCTATATTCAGTTTTAACACTCGAAAAGTAACGTTTCCGTACTCTGTGATATTTTTACGTAGGCTTTTTGCAAACATAGGCCACCACAAGCGTTCCCACACAAATATTTCTTCCTCGTTTAGAATACCCATGATTAAATGAATCAACTCAAGAGAGTTGAACACACAATTACAATGACGGGGTCGTCGCCTGCGTATTCGGTTATGATAGTACAAATGCTATCACGAAACGCTTAATACGGCCCGGACGAGAACACAGGTACGACGTACGGACAGACATAACATCGACAACCAAGTCAATGTCCACGGCCTTTGATAACCAGTTGTGGTGCACTGGCGAAATCAACTCAACTCAGATCCACCCCTTTTATGTTAATTTTCAGATGAGTGTTAAATGGTGGCGCTCTTTCAATAACCGCACGGGGTGGTCGAAAGATCTGTTTGGATGACGCGTTTGTCGTAGATCAGTCTGTAATCTTGGGTAATGGATCTGGTAGGAACTCTTTTGGGATCATCTCTCCTGATGCTGTGAGGATAATGAACAGGAACGATGAGTTCTTCGTCGTCTTCCCAGGCTCGGCCTGTTCCAGGATATAAGTGATTTACCATGGTCATCATCGCCTCGAAGTTGACCAATCGAATAGTATTAGAGTCCGACGTGATGCCTCTGACTTTGCGCTCCCCCACGACAGCGGCGCCTGTTCTGGTCGAACGTACTTTTGTAAGCGTAGTTCTTTAGGCCTCCAGAAACAAACTTAGTGATGTAGCTCCCGACACCGTAAAGTTTCTCCAGCTCATCTGTCATGTCGTCGAGAATGTTGCCGAGGGGTGGATTGTAGGTTCCTGGTCGGCTGACGTAAATCACGGAATCCGTGTCGGAGTAGAGGACGCGCTCACCCAGTCGCTCGATGTAACTGTAGAGTTTGAGACTAGCGTGAGCCATGGTTTCAACCTATTGGATGCCGGCGGTGAACTCGTTGTGGAACTGCACGTATTTTACTTGCTTCGATTTGTCCGTCAACAGCTTGTAGAATTTTTCAAGACTGTTGATGAATTCTGTCTTGGTAAGTGCACTTCGCTGTCCAAACTTTTCCTAAAATGAGTTGAGCATCAGTTTAGCCAACGCTCGTTTTCCCTAGTTCTTGGCGATGTTGGCGTAGTCCAGTCTGATCTATTCGCGGGTCTCGTACTCGTCGATGTAACGACGACGCTGTTCTTCGGTTTCGCACCCTTCCGGCCATCCGCTGGCTTCCTGTTTCATTTTTACAAACGTATTGATGTAAGCCGTGAACAAACCGGCATCTCCCGTTTCGGGATCATACTGCACCGTCTCCTTGAAATGCCACACCTCGTCGATATGCAACACCTCGTATCCAATCGCTACGGTTTTCTGTAACTCGCAGCTCACCCACGTTCCGTGAAGCGCTCGGTGATTAACAGAGTGTTTACATCGTCCTTTGGCCAGAGTGTCTGCGCAGGTGGTACACAACGGAAACCTGAGTTTTTCTCGACATCGGACCAGGAGTACGAGTACGGGATGGTACAGACCACGAGGAGGCAGACGGTGCATTTGATCAGTCCTTCGTAGTCACGTACGTTGGTGGTGTCCGGGATTTTGATGATATCCGGATGACCTATAGCGTATTTACAATACTTGTTGACGTAAGGGTAGAGTGAGCAGACGTACTTGATCTTTTCGTCTTCTTTGACGACTTTATGCAGCTTGATGGCATTGGTCTGTCCACCGAAGAACGCATCTCGAGGTTGGAGAGGTTCGCTTACTTCAGTCAGCCACCAGCTTCCAGCCTTCTCGAAGACCTTCGTTGTTTAGCCAGTCTCGTTTACGGGTAAGCTTCTCGTAAACATCTTTGACGGTTGTTTCGACCCTCGGCAGCTTGTGTTCTCTGTTTGGGTACCAGGTAAGACAGCCGTGCCACAAACAACCGTAGAATTCGTAGGCTGTCTTTGACGACTCATCCCACCCGTCTACTTTGTAAGGACCAATGTGTTTTTCTCCTCCAGAAGATCGGGCGTGTTGCAGTTGTCGACCCTCTCGCTGCTCGATCCATTTCAGCCATTAAAGGGCTTTCACGGATTGGATGTCATTCTCGTACTCCAAATGAGAAACCAGGGCGATCGTATCGGTGCGAAGGAGGCTTTTGTCGAAACATGCGCATGCAGGCCATGGAAATAGTGATGCATTTTTCGAAGGGTTCTTTATTACAAATAAATTTCGCAATAAATATTCGGTCTTCATATAATAATTTATATTTTAAGACTCCAGCCCTACGCAAGTAACTAATATCACCACGCCCATCATTGAATCTAAACAATAAAAATTAATTGGATTTTGAAGGATGAATAAATCATGGGGTTGGTAGTATTTTCCTAGGTGTATCGTTTGCACACCAATAATGAAAGAAATGGACTCGAAATTTATAGCCTGAGTTATTCGTCATGTCGCCTGTAGTTTCAACAAACTCTTTTCGGAAACACAAATATCCTAGCCGGAGTAGTTCTACATCACTCACTCCTGCTCCTGCTCCTGCTCCTCCTGCTCCTCCTCCTCCTCCTCCTCCTCCTCCTCCTCCTCCTCCTCCTCCTCCTCCTCCTCCTCCTCCTCCTCCTCCTCCTCCTCCTCCTCCTCCTCCTCCTCCTCCTCCTCCTCCTCCTCCTCCTCCTCCTCCTCCTCCTCCTCCTCCTCCTCCTCCTCCTCCTCCTCCTCCTCCTCCTCCTCCTCCTCCTCCTCTGACTCCTCCTCCTCCTCCTCCTCCTCCTCCTCTGAGCTCCTCCTCCTCCTCCTCTGACTCCTCCTCCTCCTCTGACTCCTCCTCCTCCTCTGATCCTCCTCCTCCTGTTCCTCTCCTCCTCCTCCTTCGGATCCTCCTCCTCCTCCTCCTCTGACTCCCTCCTCCTCCTCCTCTGACTCCTCCTCTGACTCCTCCTCCTCCTCCTCTGACTCCTCCTCCTCCTCCTCCTCCTCCTCTGACTCCTCCTCCTCCTCCTCCTCCTCTGACTCCTCCTCCTCCTCCTCCTCCTCCTCTGACTCCTCCTCTGACTCTTCCTCCTCCTCTGACTCCTCCTCCTCCTCTGACTCCTCCTCCTCCTCTGACTCCTCCTCCTCCTCCTCCTCCTCTGACTCCTCCTCCTCTGACTCCTCCTCGGACTCCTCCTCCCTCCTCCTCCTCCTCCTCCTCCTCTGACTCCTCCTCCTCTGACTCCTCCTCCTCTGACTCCTCCTCCTCTGACTCCTCCTCCTCTGACTCCTCCTCCTCTGGCTCCTCTGACTCCTCCTCCTCTGACTCCTCCTCCTCTGACTCCTCCTCCTCCTCTGACTCCTCCTCCTCCTCCTCTGACTCCTCCTCCTCTCAGCTCCTCCTCCTCCTCCTCCTCCTCCTCTGACTCCTCCTCTGACTCCTCCTCTGACTCCTCCTCTGACTCCTCCTCCTCCTCTGACTCCTCCTCTGACTCCTCCTATGACTTCTTATACTCCTACTCCTCCTCTGACTTCTCCTCCTCTGCCTCTTGACACTCCTCTTCTTCCTCCACCTCCTCCTCCTTCTCCCCCTCCTCCTCTTCCCCCTCCTCTGACTCCTCCTCCTCCTCCTCCTCCTCCTCCTCCGACTCCCTCCTCCTCCTCCTCCTCTGACTCCTTCTCCTCCTCTGACTCCTCCTCCTCCTCCTCCTTCTCCTCCTCCTCCTCCTCCTCCTCCTCCTCCTCCTCCTCCGACTCCTCCTCCTCCTTCTCCTCTGACTCCTCCTCCCTCCTCCTCCTCCTCTCCTCCTCCTCCTCCTCCTCCTCCTCCTCCTCCTCCTCCTCCTCCTCCTCCTCCTCCTCCTCCTACTCCTCCTCCTCCTCCTCCTCCTCCTCCTCCTCTGACTCATCCTCCTCCTCCTCCCTGACTCCTCCTCCTCCTCTGACTCCTCCTCCTCCTCTGACTCCTCCTCTGATTCCTCCTCCTCCTCTGATTCCTCCTCTGACTCTCCTCCTCCTCTGACTCCTCCTCCTTCTCCCCCTCCTCCTCTTCCCCCTCCTCCGACTCCTCCTTCTCTGACTCCTCCTCCTCTGACTACTTCTCCTCTGACTCCTCCTATGACTTCTTATACTCCTACTCCTCCTCTGACTTCTCCTCCTCTGACTCTTGACACCTCCTCTTCTTCTTCCACCTCCTCCTCCTTCTCCCCCTCCTCCTCTTCCCCCTCCTCCGACTTCTCCTTCTCTGACTGCTCCTCCTCTGACTCCTCCTTCTCTGACTCCTCCTTCTGTGACTCCTCCTCAGACTCCTCCTTCTCTGACGCCTCCTCCTCCTCCTCTGATTCCTCCTCCTCTGACTCCTCCTCCTCTGACTCCTCCTCCTCTTCTGACTCCTTCTCTTCTTTTTCCTCCTCTGACTCTTGACACCTCCTCCTCCTCCTCCTCTGACTCCTCCTCCTCCTCTGACTCCTCCTTCTCCTCTGACTCTTCCTCATCCTCCCCCTCCTCTGACCTTTTGCATGTAACAATGATGATCGTACGGTTGGTGACTCTCACATTTTCTGCAGTAAAGTTGATCACATTTGTGCTGCCCTTTGACGGTTGCTCCACAAGTAGTGCAACGACAGAAGCTTTGACAGATCGAGCGTGGTGTTATTTTGGTTTTTGGTTTGATCGTGACTTTGCTTCTTTTTGGGTTCCTCTTGTGATTAGCAAAACATGTCGGACTCTTGAAGAATCGGTCGCAATCTTTACAATGTATCCATTCGGTCAACCGGCATTCCTTTTTTGTTGCATTGAAACAACATTCGCAAACCTTATGGCAACAATGGTGGTCAAAGACTTTGAACCCTCTTTCACAAATGTCACAGAAGTAATGGTTATCCAGTAATCTAGGAAGTGAAGTGAAAACATCGAAATGATTATCATGGTCGAAAAGACGAAGTTTTTTTCGCACAAGGACGTCCTCTGAATAGAAACAAGTCGTGTGGGTTTGATGTAACGACATTTACTTGGTAATCGGGTAAATGGCTTGAAAACGCTCTACTTCTTCCAATTCGCAAGGAGCCAAGGCAACGCCGGCTCGTACGTGTAACTCTCTGGCGAGTCTCGTTTGCTCACCAACACCGTGACGAATGTTTTCCCAGTTGACGGAGTCATCGTTCTCTTTGCCGATGTGGGCTTTGGCCGTCACTGGAGCTTGGGCTAGACAGAGGTGATATTTGTTTGCAATACGGATGATGGAGCGTTTTTCAGGGTCCAGTCTTTTATGTTGATACGTCCAATTCCTTGAGGTATCTAGATGTAAATCACTCTGATTTCAACGTATCCGTCAAGTACGAAAGCAGTCTTTGATTGTAAAACTCGAAAAAATGGCGGTTAGAAGACGCTGTACGCTCATTTGATCTCTACGCATGAGTTGAAGCCATATCGAATACTCTAGACTGGGTGCATGAATCTCAAAACCCACACGATCTTAAGCAGCAAAACCTTCTACCAGTCGTTTGATGAGACTTTCGAAAACAGCATGCAATACGTTGACGATGTCTTTCTCTTGGTTGGCAAGTCGACCAATTCTTCCCCGTCGAGCCGCACAAAGTTTTCATATGCCTCTGAGTTGTATCTGGGAATATGGCGTCTTCTGGTCTCCACGATACGATAGCAGCTCTCGACGATTAATTTTTTATCGTCGTCCTGTTGATCGACATCTATAGCCTCATTTGTTCCCCCGACTTGATCGAGTCTTTCTAATTCATCAAAGAGCGGTAAAAACTCACGAACGATAATTGTTCATCGGGAATTGGCATGTTTTTAGCAATTAATTGATTCATAAACGTATTGAGTACTTCGGTTAGATTACTCCCTCCTCTCTCGATCGGCTGCTCCTCCAGTTCACATTTCTGGGAGTCGATATCCTATTCCTCTGTGTCAATTTGTGCATCCCAATCCTCGATATCCCATTCCTCCGTATCGGTTTGTTCTTCCCAATCCATTGGGTCTTCAAACTCGTTGTGACTTTCACAATCTAAGGTGACAATCTTTCTTTCTGAGGGTGAACAATATAAAGGTGTATAGATCGAACTACTAGAATCTTTTTTAATATAGATAGATCATTGTTTAAAAATAAAAAAAAAATGTATTTTATTATTGTTTTCTGAGGAAAAAAGATAGGTGAATTTGTATTATTGTTTTAGATAATATAAAGAAGGACATAAGTTTAATCGTAAAATTTGAGAGATAGAGACGCTGGTTGGAACATTACATTACCCCTTCACTTGTATCGTTGCAGGACCGACAGATTACGGGAAGACCCGATGGGTGGAAACGCTGTTGGAACGTCGTGAGCGATTAATCGATCCACCTCCCGAACGCATGTATTGGTTTTATGCTGAATACCAACCCGATTACAAAGTATTGAAACAAGCTTTACCTCATGTTGAATTCATCAAAGGATTGCCCGGTGAAGAAGAACTGAAACGATTGGATGCAGATCATAGGAAGCTGATTGTCATCGACGATTTGATGAACGAGTTGAACCCCGTCGTGACTGCATTGTTCACAAAAGGCAGTCATCACAAACGAAACTGTCATAGTTTATCGACTGGGTTCCACAGCTGCAAGCCGTGCTACAAAGTCAAAACAATAATTATACAAGCGCAAAAATGAACGAGGAACGAGCACGGACAAGAGGAGCCAAAGGCCACACAAAAAAACAAACCTGGCAACAGCCAGGGGACACACACGTAAAACGTGAACACAAAGGAGTCGTTTCTGAGCCACCCCACCCTAGGAAAACTACAAATGGTAACTTTAAACAATTCCCAGGGTGGAACATAAAAATAAGACCAAATAGAAAGATATATAAGAAAAAATGACTAGGCTAGGCCAAGGAAAAAACTAAATAAAAGTCGCCGAAAACGGGCCTTTCACTTTAGGCTGAATAAAATTCGAGAGGATCAAGTGTTCTTCAATAATACAGGTTATTATAAAGTGATTATCAGTTGCGAGGCGGTTCTTACAGTAATTATTAAGAAGTGAATCAATCCGTGATTGAACGCTGGGAAGGGAGTGAAGGTCAACAAGTACTATTGGTGAAACCCAACGAGGTATGTGGAAAAGGGCATTCATTTGAATTTGCTCCAGTTTACGACGGTCAGTGTTGGAGAGTAGAGGGAAAACAATATATAAGTAATCAATAAGTGAGCGGATAAGACTAGTGTATAAAATTAAGGTTGTAGACGGTGGTGCTCTAGGATTATAAGCTGTCCCACAAACAGTGAATAATTGAGAAGTGCGGATTTTTAGCTCTTTAATCAAACTTTCAAAATGCGGCTTAAAATTAAATCTAGTAGAGAGAAAGCCGAGGTGGCAGAAGTTGGTGACGAGGAATGGTTGGTGAAAGACAAATGGCCTAGCAAAAAACAAGATGAAAAGAACAAACAAGAAGAAAAGAAAAGGAAAGAAATGCACCTACAGGCGGAAAATGGTATGCCGGCGCCGCCAGAGATGTGAAAAAAGCAAAGATGAGGGAGGTGAAGACAGGTCGGAGCGTGGTAACACAGACTGTCACACTGCTATGCGGATGTCCTTTCAGCCTGATGAAGGCGTGAGTAATATAGAACCCAAAGGCTCTTTTGAGAGCCACTACATGTATTAGAAAGAGAAAAATGATTTATGACATTCTTTGTAACGTTTTTCGTTCGTAATTGTTCTTAACGTCCATGTTTTATCGTTTGTTGTGTCAATTGAATTTTCTTATCCTTAATTTTTTTCAAAAGAGCGCCACCACTGACTCTTCATACCTTTTTGGCTTTGTGTTTAAAAGAGCGCCACCAACAGAATGGTATTACACCTTTCTCTCTTCTGATTGGTCGAAGAGATCAAAGCAAAAAGCATAAATAGAGGAAACTTAATCCATTCGTTATCTACCTACTGTGGTGTAGCGGTTATCATACCTGTCTACAGACCACGAGGCCCCGGGTTCAATCCTGGGGTGGGTAGACTCGCCAGTGCACCACAACTGGTTATCAAAGGCCGTGGACATTGACTTGGTTGTCGATGTTATGTCTGTCCGTACGTCGTACCTGTGTTCTCGTCCGGGCCGTATTAAGCGTTTCGTGATAGCATTTGTACTATCATAACCGAATACGCAGGCGACGACCCCGTCATTGTAATTGTGTGTTCAACTCTCTCTCTCTCCCATTCTTTGGGGCAATTGGCCCAATGTCCTCCACCACAATGTTATTGTGAGAAAACAGACATGCATATGTAATAATTTAAGGAAATTTGCCATACAATTTTGTTGCAATCAATTCACACTGTACTGTGTAATCAATTCACACTGTACTGTGTAATCAATTCACACTGTACTGTGTAATCAATTCACACTGTACTGTGTAATCAATTCACACTGTACTGTGTAATCAATTCACACTGTACTGTGTAATCAATTCACACTGTACTGTGTAATCAATTCACACTGTACTGTGTAATCAATTCACACTGTACTGTAATCAATTCACACTGTACTGTGTAATCAATTCACACTGTACTGTGTAATCAATTCACACTGTACTGTGTAATCAATTCACACTGTACTGTGTAATCAATTCACACTGTACTGTGTAATCAATTCACACTGTACTGTGTAATCAATTCACACTGTACTGTGTAATCAATTCACACTGTACTGTGTAATCAATTCACACTGTACTGTGTAATCAATTCACACTGTACTGTGTAATCAATTCACACTGTACTGTGTAATCAATTCACACTGTACTGTGTAATCAATTCACACTGTACTGTGTAATCAATTCACACTGTACTGTGTCAATCAACTGTGTAATCAACACTGTACTGTGTAATCAATTCACACTGTACTGTGTAATCAATTCACACTGTACTGTGTAATCAATTCACACACTGTAATCAATTCACACTGTACTGTGTAATCAATTCACACTGTACTGTGTAATCAATTCAACTGTACTGTGTAATCAATTCACACTGTACTGTGTAATCAATTCACACTGTACTGTGTAATCAATTCACACTGTACTGTGTAATCAATTCACACTGTACTGTGTAATCAATTCACTGTACTGTGTAATCAATTCACACTGTACTGTGTAATCAATTCACACTGTACTGTGTAATCAATTCACACTGTACTGTGTAATCAATTCACACTGTACTGTGTAATCAATTCACACTGTACTGTGTAATAATCAATTCACACTGTACTGTGTAATCAATTCACACTGTACTGTGTAATCAATTCACACTGTACTGTGTAATCAATTCACACTGTACTGTGTAATCAATTCACACTGTACTGTGTAATCAATTCACACTGTACTGTAATCAATTCACACTGTACTGTGTAATCAATTCACACTGTACTGTGTAATCAATTCACACTGTACTGTGTAATCAATTCACACTGTACTGTGTAATCAATTCACACTGTACGGTGTAATCAATTCACACTGTACTGTGTAATCAATTCACACTGTACTGTGTAATCAATTCACACTGTACTGTGTATCAATTCACACTGTACTGTGTAATCAATTCACTGTACTGTGTAATCAATTCACACTGTACGGTGTAATCAATTCACACTGTACTGTGTAATCAATTCACACTGTACTGTGTAATCAATTCACACTGTACTGTGTAATCAATTCACACTGTACTGTGTAATCAATTCACACTGTACTGTGTAATCAATTCACACTGTACTGTGTAATCAATTCACACTGTACTGTAATCAATTCACACTGTACTGTGTAATGCAATCAATTCACTGTACTGTGTAATCAATTCACACTGTACTGTGTAATCAATTCACACTGTACTGTGTAATCAATTCACACTGTACTGTGTAATCAATCACACTGTACTGTAATCAATTCACACTGTACTGTGTAATCAATTCACACTGTACTGTGTAATCAATTCACACTGTACTGTAATCAATTCACACTGTACTGTGTAATCAATTCACACTGTACTGTGTAATCAATTCACACTGTACTGTGTAATCAATTCACACTGTACTGTGTAATCAATTCACACTGTACTGTGTAATCAATTCACACTGTACTGTGTAATCAATTCACACTGTACTGTGTAATCAATTCACACTGTACTGTGTAATCAATTCACACTGTACTGTGTAATCAATTCACACTGTACTGTGTAATCAATTCACACTGTACTGTGTAATCAATTCACACTGTACTGTGTAATCAATTCACACTGTACTGTGTAATCAATTCACACTGTACTGTGTAATCAATTCACACTACTGTGTACTGTACTGTGTAATCAATTCACACTGTACTGTGTAATCAATTCACACTGTACGGTGTAATCAATTCACACTGTACTGTGTAATCAATTCACACTGTACTGTGTAATCAATTCACACTGTACTGTGTAATCAATTCACACTGTACTGTGTAATCAATTCACACTGTACTGTGTAATCAATTCACACTGTACTGTGTAATCAATTCACACTGTACTGTGTAATCAATTCACACTGTACTGTGTAATCAATTCACACTGTACTGTGTAATCAATTCACACTGTACTGTGTAATCAATTCACACTGTACTGTGTAATCAATTCACACTGTACTCACACTGTGTAATCAATTCACACTGTACTGTGTAATCAATTCACATCACACACTGTACTGTGTAATCAATTCACACTGTACTGTGTAATCAATTCACACACTCACACTGTACTGTAATCAATTCACACTGTACTGTGTAATCAATTCACACTGTACTGTGTAATCAATTCACACTGTACTGTGTAATCAATTCACACTGTACTGTGTAATCAATTCACACTGTACTGTGTCACACTGTGTAATCAATTCACACTGTACTGTGTAATCAATTCACACTGTACTGTGTAATCAATTCACACTGTACTGTGTAATCAATTCACACTGTACTGTGTAATCAATTCACACTGTACTGTGTAATCAATTCACACTGTACTGTGTAATCAATTCACACTGTACTGTGTAATCAATTCACACTGTACTGTGTAATCAATTCACACTGTACTGTGTAATCAATTCACACTGTACTGTGTAATCAATTCACACTGTACTGTGTAATCAATTCACACTGTACTGTGTAATCAATTCACACTGTACTGTGTAATCAATTCACACTGTACTGTGTAATCAATTCACACTGTACTGTGTAATCAATTCACACTGTACTGTGTAATCAATTCACACTGTACTGTGTAATCAATTCACACTGTACTGTGTAATCAATTCACACTGTACTGTGTAATCAATTCACACTGTACTGTGTAATCAATTCACACTGTACTGTGTAATCAATTCACTGTACTGTGTAATCAATTCACACTGTACTGTGTAATCAATTCACACTGTACTGTGTAATCAATTCACACTGTACTGTGTAATCATTCACACTGTACTGTGTAATCAATTCACACTGTACTGTAATCAATTCACACTGTACTGTGTAATCAATTCACACTGTACTGTGTAATCAATTCACACTGTACTGTGTAATCAATTCACACTGTACTGTGTAATCAATTCACACTGTACTGTGTAATCAATTCACACTGTACTGTGTAATCAATTCACACTGTACTGTGTAATCAATTCACACTGTACTGTGTAATCAATTCACACTGTACTGTGTAATCAATTCACACTGTACTGTGTAATCAATTCACACTGTACTGTGTAATCAATTCACACTGTACTGTGTAATCAATTCACACTGTACTGTGTAATCAATTCACACTGTACTGTGTAATCAATTCACACTGTACTGTGTAATCAATTCACACTGTACTGTGTAATCAATTCACACTGTACTGTGTAATCAATTCACACTGTACTGTGTAATCAATTCACACTGTACTGTGTAATCAATTCACACTGTACTGTGTAATCAATTCACACTGTACTGTGTAATCAATTCACACTGTACTGTGTAATCAATTCACACTGTACTGTGTAATCAATTCACACTGTACTGTGTAATCAATTCACACTGTACTGTGTAATCAATTCACACTGTACTGTGTAATCAATTCACACTGTACTGTGTAATCAATTCACACTGTACTGTGTAATCAATTCACACTGTACTGTGTAATCAATTCACACTGTACTGTGTAATCAATTCACACTGTACTGTAATCAATTCACACTGTGTAATCAATTCACACTGTACTGTGTAATCAATTCACACTGTACTGTGTAATCAATTCACACTGTACTGTGTAATCAATCAATCAATTCACACTGTACTGTGTAATCAATTCACACTGTACTGTGTAATCAATTCACACTGTAATCAATTCACTGTGTGTAATCAATTCACACTGTACTGTGTAATCAATTCACACTGTACTGTGTAAATCAATTCACACTGTACTGTGTAATCAATCACACTGTACTGTGTAATCAATTCACACTGTACTGTGTAATCAATTCACACTGTACTGTGTAATCAATTCACACTGTACTGTGTAATCAATTCACACTGTACTGTGTAATCAATTCACACTGTACTGTGTAATCAATTCACACTGTACTGTGTAATCAATTCACTGTACTGTGTAACTGTAATCAATTCACACTGTACTGTGTAATCAATTCACACTGTACTGTGTAATCAATTCACACTGTACTGTGTAATCAATTCACACTGTACTGTGTAATCAATTCACACTGTACTGTGTAATCAATTCACACTGTACTGTGTAATCAATTCACACACTGTAATCAATTCACACTGTACTGTGTCAATCAATTCACACTGTACTGTGTAATCAATTCACACTGTACTGTGTAATCAATTCACACTGTACTGTGTAATCAATTCACACTGTACTGTGTAATCAATTCACACTGTACTGTGTAATCATTCACACTGTACTGTGTAATCAATTCACACTGTACTGTGTAATCAATTCACACTGTACTGTGTAATCAATTCACACTGTACGGTGTAATCAATTCACACTGTACTGTGTAATCAATTCACACTGTACTGTGTAATCAATTCAATAATCAATTCACTGTACTGTGTAATCAATTCACACTGTACTGTGTAATCAATTCACACTGTACTGTGTAATCAATTCACACTGTACTGTGTAATCAATTCACTGTACTGTACTGTGTAATCAATTCACACTGTACTGTGTAATCAATTCACACTGTACTGTGTAATCAATTCACACTGTACTGTGTAATCAATTCACACTGTACTGTGTAATCAATTCACACTGTACTGTGTAATCAATTCACACTGTACTGTGTAATCAATTCACACTGTACTGTGTAATCAATTCACACTGTACTGTGTAATCAATTCACACTGTACTGTGTAATCAATTCACACTGTACTGTGTAATCAATTCACACTGTACTGTGTAATCAATTCACACTGTACTGTGTAATCAATTCACACTGTACTGTGTAATCAATTCACACTGTACTGTGTAATCAATTCACACTGTACTGTGTAATCAATTCACACTGTACTGTGTAATCAATTCACACTGTACTGTGTAATCAATTCACACTGTACTGTGTAATCAATTCACACTGTACTGTGTAATCAATTCACACTGTACTGTGTAATCAATTCACACTGTACTGTGTAATCAATTCACACTGTACTGTGTAATCAATTCACACTGTACTGTGTAATCAATTCACACTGTACTGTGTAATCAATTCACACTGTACTGTGTAATCAATTCACACTGTACTGTGTAATCAATTCACATCAATCATTCACACTGTACTGTGTAATCAATTCACACTGTACTGTGTAATCAATTCACACTGTACTGTGTAATCAATTCACACTGTACTGTGTAATCAATTCACACTGTACTGTGTAATCAATTCACACTGTACTGTGTAAATCAATTCAACACTGTACTGTGTAATCAATTCACACTGTACTGTAATCAATCACTGTACTGTGTAATCACACTGTACTGTGTAATCAATTCACACTGTACTGTGTGTAATCAATTCACACTGTACTGTGTAATCAATTCACACTGTACTGTGTAATCAATTCACACTGTACTGTGTAATCAATTCACACTGTACTGTGTAATAATCAATTCACACTGTACTGTGTAATCAATTCACACTGTACTGTGTAATCAATTCACACTGTACTGTGTAATCAATTCACACTGTACTGTGTAATCAATTCACACTGTACTGTGTAATCAATTCACACTGTACTGTGTAATCAATTCACACTGTACTGTGTAATCAATTCACACTGTACTGTGTAATCAATTCACACTGTACTGTGTAATCAATCACACTGTACTGTGTAACACTGTACTGTGTAATCAATTCACACTGTACTGTGTAATCAATTCACACTGTACTGTGTAATCAATTCACACTGTACTGTGTAATCAATTCACACTGTACTGTGTAATCAATTCACACTGTAACTCACACTGTACTGTAATCAATTCACAATCAATTCACACTGTACTGTGTAATCAATTCACACTGTACTGTGTAATCAATTCACACTGTACTGTGTAATCAATTCACACTGTACTGTGTAATCAATTCACACTGTACTGTGTAATCAATTCACACTGTACTGTGTAATCAATTCACACTGTACTGTGTAATCAATTCACACTGTACTGTGTAATCAATTCACACTGTACTGTGTAATCAATTCACACTGTACTGTGTAATCAATTCACACTGTACTGTGTAATCAATTCACACTGTACTGTGTAATCAATTCACACTGTACTGTGTAATCAATTCACACTGTACTGTGTAATCAATTCACACTGTACTGTGTAATCAATTCACACTGTACTGTGTAATCAATTCACACTGTACTGTGTAATCAATTCACACTGTACTGTGTGCAAGCTACCTATAGTTTCACTTGGTTTTACTAAACCCTAACTCCATGACTAAACTGATCTCCACAGAAGCTTTTGTTGTGACTTAATGCTTGGCTTTCTTTGCCTTATGCTAGATTGTTGTTGTCTCTTACCTTCGAGAGGTGTGAATTGTGCAGATTACACTTATCTTGTTGAAACACAATAGAGTTACCCAGTGAATCAGGCAGTGACTTAGCTAGACTTTTCGAAGGAAAGCAGGCCATAAAAAAAATCCCAATTTTCCCTTCTCTACACACAGAAGAAATAAAGAAATGAAATTTTAAGGGAAAAGTCAGAAGTTTTGAGGAAATACTTTGGAAATTTTAAATTTTGAGGAAAACAAGTGAGGGAAACTAGAAATTTTTAAGAAAATTAGGATATTTTGTGGAAAACCTGAAAGTTTTTGGAAAAATGTCACATATTTTTTAGGAAATATACTTCGGAAAATTTAAGAAAAATTTGATATTTTGAGGAAACCTTTGAAATTTTGAGGTAAGAGTGAGATGTTTTGAGGACAAACTTGAAATTTTAAGGGGAAAGTCAGAAGTTTTCAGAAAATACTTTGGGAAATTCAAATTTTGAGGAAACAACTTTCGATATTTTGAGGGAAAGTTAAAAAAAAAATCGGGAAAATTAAGATATTTTGAGGAAAACCTGAAAGTTTTTGGAAAATTGTCGCATATTTTTTAGAAAAGATACTTCAGAAATTTTAAGGAAAATTTTTGATATTTTGAGGAAACCTTTGGAAACTTTGAGAAAAGAGTAAGATGTTTTGAGGACAAACTTCTGATATTTTAGGAAATAACTTGATAATTTGCTAACTCTAACCTGCCTAAATAGGCCTAGCTTAAAGATTCAATCTTTGGAAATATTCTATTCATTTTTCTCAAGATGGCTTTAAATCAGGATTACCAAAACAATTCAACATACTGATTTTTCTGTTGTGCAAATTTTTTGAATTTTTGGAAATTCCTGACCAGGCTCCTTCCAGGCTCCCTTTTAGATATGCCACTGGAATCAGATAAAGATATAAAATACATCTCTTTAAGAAACCATGTAAACGAGTTACTTTCTTTACTTCTTCAGTATCAAATGTAATAATTTTGAGGAACGTCAAGCTTCAAATTTTGGTATTACACAATTTTTCCTAGAAAATAGATATGAACTTAAAACAGATATTTGTGCCAACCACTTGACCCTGGGAATTTACTGAACTTTGATAAGATTAAGACGCGCATTGACACACTTTTTCACGGAACTGTTTCATTGTTCTGACACAGGTTGTCAGGGTTTTACACGTATTTCCATGTGAATGGCACAGGTTTTTGGCTTAAAAGTTGTTGTGGTCTCTGACATTGGAGAGGTGTGAAGTGTGTGGGTTTTTTTTTAAGGAAGCAAAATTACACTAATCTGTTTGAAACACAATTGTGTTACCCTGTTAGTGAATCAGACAGTGGTTTAGATAGACTTTTTTGAAGGGGAGAGGTAATCATAGAAAATCCAAATGCAGGCTAACCCCCTATAAATAGAAGAAATGAAATTTTAGTAAGCGAAAAGTCAGAAGTTTTGAGGAAATATTTAATAATATTTTATAATAATATTTTAAATTTTAAGGAAAACAACTTTGGATATTCTGAGAAGAAATTTAAAAAAAATCGGGAAAATTAAGATATTTTGAGGAAAACCTGAAAGTTTTTGGGAAAATGTCGCATACTTTTTTAGAAAGATACTTCAGAAATTTTAAGGAAAAATTTGATATTTTATGGAAACCTTTGGAAACTTTGAGAAAAAAGTAAGATATTTTGAGGACAAACTTCTGAAATTTCAAGAAATAACTTGATAATTTGCTAATTTTGATCTGCTAGATAGGCCTAAGGTCGTTGACCTTTTGAACAGCCCTCTCGACACATGATTCTGTGATGGCTTAGTCATCGCTGATACCGTATACATGCAACATACGTTACATTACACAAACACTACCGTTCTCTTAGTAAAAATCCTTTTGATATAACGTTATCACAAGTTAAGATGGCAATATAATGTATCTACATAAGTTCATACGTAGATGTGGCAAATAGTGCTAAGATTTATGGCAAAACATTCAAGATTTATAGACCAATCTTGAGGAAATTTGATCCGATAGTTGATTTTTGCTGTTGTTGAAGTTAAATGAGAATTCGCCTGTGATCGAAGTTGAAACGGAACATGTGAAATCATAACTGACTCCTAACAAGGAAGCTCCTTGCTCCTAAGCTGCTAAGCATTGGCGTAGCCAGAGGGAGAGCGACCCCCCTTCCTTCTCCCCCTCCCAATAAAATATTTTAATTCGTCGATTCAGATTGGTGCCGTCGGTTCAACAAGCGTTGACATTCCAGGTGCTTATTATGTTTTTAGATTTCAAAAGGGCACTTTCTCAGAAAAAAGCTTCTTTGGTAATAATATATTAAACATTTGTGCGATTTTGTATTTGAATACATAAACTAAGACAGAGAGAGAGTGGGAGGGGAGAGAGAGGGGGAATGTGGGTGTCGGAGTGCACGTGATACAGAACAGGCTCATTTTGAAAGTTTGACATTTACACAAGTTTGTAGTCAATTATTAAAAACCTTTCTTTTAGTCAACCCATATTTTTCAAAGAGTGACGATCAACCTACCTATGTACAAACGTAAACAATAAAACATATTTCCACATTATGCGTTTCATTTTGTGTTTTGTATATGGTGTATTATAGCTTTCCTTGACATGAGTTTTGACTTGTATAGTACCCCTTCTTACTATGCCGCGTTGTGACATACGTTTTCGCCCTTGAAATGTCAATTTTGCGAAGGCTTTCGGAGGATTCTCCCCTGAACCCCTACCCGGGCTGAACCCCTACCCGGGCTTCACCCCTAAGCCCCACGAGGGGCCCTTAACCGGGCTCCTGGATCCCACGCCGACAAGTCGAGCGCTTTGCGTTTTGATTTTGTGTTTTGTATATGGTGTATTATAGCTCTGTTTGACATGAATTTTGACTGGTGCCGTCAACGCATAGAAGAATACACCTTTTTACTATGCGTTGTGACATACATTTTTTCCCTTGAAATGTCAATTTTGCGAGAGCTTTCGCAGGTTTCGCCCCCTGGACCCTCCCGGGGCTTCGCCCCTTAAGCGGGCCCCTCGACCCCGACGCCGACAAATCCAGCGCTTTGCGCTTTGGTGTCACCTTAACTACACTACTAAATATCATGTCGGTTCAAATTCCCCCTTCCCCCTCCCTCGCCTCCAAATATATCAATCCTTGCTACGCCACTGCTGGCAAATGAAGTGTTGGTCCTGTGCGCCTGAATACGTCCTGTTTCATGTACATTTAAGCAATTTCATAAGCATATTTACTAAGTATGTATGACAGAAGACATACTCACAGTGGTGCATTCAGTGAGGGAACTTCACCGAATAGGGAGGGGCCATATATTTTCCACCCGCAAAATGCACGACTTAATATAAAATCAGCAAATAAAAAAACAATGGTTGAAGTTGAAATCGAACATTTGTTATCGTACCTGGCCCCTCTGGGAAGTGTTAGATCTCCTAATGAAAAATAAGGTCAGCTATACCCCTGATGGAAAGGGGAAAACCGTTTCTCTGGTGAATTTCGTACGAATATTACCCGGGAATATTATAAAGATAGAATGAAACTAATATCGTAAATCTCGGGTGATGTGAGTGTATTACTTCAGGGCACTAGACCGAAAGTGAGGGTGGTTAAATCACCGTTGGGTGCAAACCTGGGACCTCCAGAATCTCAGCCGTACGCTCAGCCGACTGAGCTCAGCTACCTTCCTTTCCCTACTGGGAAATGTTCTGGAGTATATTACACATTCAAAGATATTCAAGACCCTACATTCAGCTTTACAACACATCAAAAATTATCAAATACATATATCAAAGTACATTCCTTGATCCCACCAACAGACCAACTTTACTTAATATAACACCCCACAGACCTGCAGGCTGACAGACAAACATATCTTATACATCACCAAGCCGTCATCATATACCTCCAAATATATGTTGAGCTATACAACAGACAGTACTATAACATCTGGTTATGGGTGTCTTAGGTCTGTTGGTATAGATCTACCAGTGAGACAGATGACAACATCTACTATACTTGTAAACGCTCATAGATGTATTTTTCTAAAATGAATTTTAGTTCTGGGTAATGGGTTTAAGAGGTTTAAATTTAAGTGCAGGTTTTGACTAACAGGTTTACGACTGATCAAATTGTTAATATATTTCAATGCCAGGGGACGACAGTGGCCGTATGACCAGGGAGTTGTCTTTTTTTTTTCTTCTAAATGACAACCCCCTGGTATGACAAAGTACGGCACCAGATCAAAATTTGTAACAAAATGCTTCATATCATAAACATGTGAAGAATTTCGAAATAATATATTCTGAATAACGTAATAACAAGCATACAATGATATGCCATATCAACAAGTCGTACAGTTATGATTTTCGAAATATCAAATTTGATTTCAGTTTGCTGGTTTTCCAGTTAACATTGATTTAGGACAACATACCTGTACACATCACAGCATGACACAGTATATGCTACATGCATGTTTGCAAAAAAAAATCGGAACTCCACGAAACAGATAACTTGACAAAAGGATAGATACATTACGTAGAAACTTTATCATATAAAAATACTAAGTGAATAAAAACATCAAGAAAAAATCGATAAAAATGGTTTATATATTTCTTGCACAGTAGTTATTTGAAAACTATAAATATTCATTTTTCGTCTAAGAATGGTTCAGTGGTGGAATCTCAAGTGTTCGCATTATTTATTTGTTGATCTACAATTGCGGTAGGAGTCATGGGACTCGATGTCTCATGACTGACGACACACTCCCATCTTCACCACACCGTTTGTGAAATGCGAGGAAAACCAGACACAAACTTACTGCAGTACTGACTATCAACTACGCATTCACAAAATGTTGCATTTTATATAGGTCTGTAGGTACATTACTTCGCCTTCTGCAGTTCTGTGAAGTCGTATCGCAAACATTACATGACGTCGATAATCATGGGTGATGTACTAGCCAGATTCGATAATCGTATAGCTATTTAGAATATGCTTATCTGCTTATAACTCCCCCCCCCCACTCCATCTCCCCCCACTACCCATACCCCTCTCCCCTCACCCACTCCCCTCCCCCTCCCCCACACAAATATACTCCTGAAGTCATGTGATGTCTAGATATTCTATGATCCGGCAGTGTCCGGTATTTCTTGTGCATGTCGTGATATTCGTTAATCTATTAATTAATTCAGTGGTCAAGCAAGACTTATATGACAGCATATGCGCAGATTTCAAGGAAGGGGGGGGGGGCGGGTGCAAGGTGGGCGCGATTGCCCCAGATGAAATCCTGGGAAGCAAAAGTATCGCCCCCTCCCCTTCCCCGTCTCACACACACACACAAAGTAAAAAGAATAATGAAGGTTCAACGAATTGATTTTGAAGACTAAGATCCCCCTTCTTTTTATATCAGAAATCTTCAATTTTAGCAGAATCTTCAATTTTCGTAAAATGTCCTTCATTTTCGTGAAATTTGGCGAAATTTCCTTCATTTCCGTGAAATTTGCTTCAATTTTCGTACAATTTTTTCCATATTTTCGGTAAATTTCTACAATTTTTGCAAAATTTCCTTCATTTTTGCAAAATTTTCTTTCATTTTCAAATTGGTTGAAAATTCCTTCATTTCCGTGAAATTTGCTTTAATTTTCTTGCAATTTCCTTCCACATTTTCGTGAAAAATGCTTCATTTTCGTCTATTTTCCTTGCATAGATATGATTACATGATGTGGAGAAAATAATCTATATCTTTGCCATAATTATTGTAAACACAACTTCTTTTAGGTTTACATACTTGATTTTTTTTTGGGGGGAGAGGGGGGCAACATAATTATTCGGGTTAAATCAAGACCTTCCTCAAATCAAACGTCTCCCAAAACGCCTATGGAATTATGGAGGGTGTGAATTCCCTTTATATGTTTAGAGCCCCGGCCAACTGGACAAATAGGTAAAAAAGGGTCTTTGCCGAAGCCCGGGAAAAAAAGCCCACATTTATGGAGTTTTCACTTCCTTTTACCCTTCCGAAAAAAGCTAGCTTCTCAAGTTGAGCATTCGGCGCCCTCCCGAAAAGCTTCTACCCGTTGTATTTAATCATATTGCTGCCCTTCATGGTAGGGGCAAATATTAAATAATGCTGACGAGCTATCTGCATGCATCTTCTATTGTCCAGGCACGAACTTGAAATCCAGGGGCCCGCTCGAGTGCCAATGGCTTGGTTCGGGGCGAAGTCCCGGGAAATTGAGTCTTTTCTGTGAAAAATTTATGCACTTTCGGACGACAGAAATGGAATATTACGTGCAAATAGTATATAAGAAAAAGTTTTTGATTAACACCTAAATTTCCCAGGGCCTAAAAAGACATTTCAGGACGATTTTGTCTCCCCCTCCTTTTTCCTCCCTTGAGCACTCGATGCCCTCAGAAAGCTTCGCTGGGGGAAAGTTGCAACCCCTCCCCCTGCCACTGGTCATGTCACACTCAGTTCAATTGAATTATGTTTTGTATTTTTTTTTGGAATGCAGCCATATTTGTTAAACAACCGAACTATAAGCAGATAAGCACACCGAGCTGGTGAGAGGAAGTATAATCGCAATAGTGGTGGCGTGCTCGTAAAATACAAATTGTGAGGGAAAATGCATATACAAAACAAAGAGGTCAGCAGCATTTTTACCAGGGAATGACTGTTCTAAACAGTATTGCATCGATCCAGTCTCAAGAGGCCCAACGGAATGAGATGTTGAATAGAAACCTTTTTCGTCGCTTTACCGGTAGATCTAAACTTCAACACATATAATGACTCAACATTTTGCTTCAAGGCCAGATATCGTGTTAACATTGAACAGTAATATACAATAAAAGACGTTTCTGATTGGTCATACACGACACATAGGCAGTGATCGGGGTGGAGTAACAATAATGTCGGGGAACGAATGTGCTTATGCCCCATACAAAAAGAAACCTTATGAAAAGCTTATATGCTGGGTACACAACTGTCTGGATTCATCACCACCCCACCCCTCTCAATGTCTGGGTACACAACTGTCTGGATTCATCACCACCCCACCCCTCTCAATGTCTGGGTACACAACTGTCTGGATTCATCACCACCCCACCCCTCTGAATGTCTGGGTACACAACTGTCTGGATTCATCATCACCCCACCCCTCTCAATGTCTGGGTACACAACTGTCTGGATTCATCACCACCCCACCCCCTCTCAATGTTGAATAGAAATCGCCGCCACTGACGCGACACAATAATCATGGTAGTGCTGCTATTGAGGACATGTCTGCAGTGTGCAGGCAACATCTCCATCTTCTTGGCGAGAAATAGAGCAATCACTATAGCCATCGTTTTATGTCAGCTCTCTTCTACTTCCATGGTCAGATGAATAAATCACATCAATTTTCCGTGGGTAATTTTTCTTTTTAGGGATCAAAACATTCTTAACGGGGCAACTCAACCATTGTCTATCACAAAGTGGATATATTCAGGAAAGACAGGTGCAGAGGAAGGGATGGCAATAACGAGGGGGACCTCAAATAAGCTGAAAAGATGCATGGGACAAGCTTTAACAGATCAATGTCAAAGTTCAATTCAAGAAAGTAACAGCTTCCTGTTCTAATCACTTCATTCTAATTGACCGAAAATGGTCGACCGAGTAATTTTGCTGAATAAATCTTTTACAACTCATTTACTACTTGCAATAGGTATCAAAAAATTCCATGGTGGTACAGAAGTCACATTTTGACACAATCTCGAACTCGTATCAGGTGTTTTAAGTATTTAGAAAATTGGACAGCCTTGTTATAATATATATATATATATATATATATATATATATATATATATATATATATATATATATATATATATATATATATATATATATATATATATATATATATATATATATATATATATATATATATATATATATATATATATATATATATATATATATATATATATATATATATATATATATATATATATATATATATATATATAAATATATATATATATATATATATATATATTTTGTTTGTTTGTATATATATATATATATATATATATATATATATATATATATATATATATATATATATATATATATATATATATATATATATATATATATATATATATATATATATATATATATATATATATATATATATATATATATATATATATATATATATATATATATATATATATATATAAATATATATATATATATATATATATATATTTTGTTTGTTTGTTTTGTTATATATTGTTTTAGTGTCCCGTTTCACAAACATAAAGTATTAGTCAAAGTTCACTTCACAAAATAATTAATCTTGACAGAAATTATAACAAATAGGCCAAGTCCCGGAATCTAATGATATACCCACCCACAAATTGCAATAAAAACCATTTAAGTGGTTTTGCACTCCAAATATACTAAAGAATGACATATACTATATAATGACATATACTATAGAATGACACACTAAAAGTCATAGAAAATGGAAGTAGTGGAACATGTTTATTTTTCAAAATGGCAGCCAAAACCTGTAATTTTATAATCAGCCCTACCAGCAAGCAATAGTGCTAAAAATATATGTGAAACACTTAGGTGTATGTTATTGGACATAATAAACCCACTTCTGACATTATAACTGGTTACATACTTCAAATTCAAATGACGGGCAAAAATGTCTTCCAAAAGCGCCGCCGAAACTCAAATTTAGAAACGGTCAAATATGCAAGTGAATATTTGGGATATATGAATAATACGTTGTGGCCATCAAAAAACTCTTTTCAGACATTTTGATGCTCTCATTAAAGAGCTTCCACACATAGAGATCTGACGGTCGTAAAGCGTAACCTCCGGCAAAGAAATGCCGACAACCCCCTTCCCCGCCCCTCCCCCTACACGGCTCTAACTTATTCCTCTGCAGATTCACTCAACACCCACATCCCATGGGCCTCATAAAAGACCCTTTGAAACAATGCGTGTAGCTGTTGAGAGCGCTAGAGCAAGCCAGCAAATGACGTCATTACTATTTTATGGTCATTTTGAAGTAGCCTGAGCATTACGTTTTACGGCTGCGCAGTGTGTATTTTGCCGTAGTTTCTTAATGAAAGTCATGCGCAGTTGTAGAGCAAGTCATTATAAAAGTACTAAAAAAAAACCGAATTCGATCGCATTTTTTAACGGTAAGTTATCTTGATATTATGGGTGACATTTATGGTTACTAATTAAAGCAAATTTTGGAAAACTGTTTGCCTAAATTGTGTTTTTTGGGTTATTTCCTGCAGGTTCCTGCAAATGACGCTGGGTCAAGTTGACTTGTTTACCATTCTTTATGCACTTCTGACAGCGCTTGTATGTGTGCAATGTTCTCCAATCGAGAAAATTGCACTTTTTGGTCAGATTTTCAGGTTGTTTCCATGGCAACACTTTTTACCTAGCGTCATATTGAAAAACGTTTGGAAATTGTTGAATAATTGAGTCTTAAATTCAAAATAGTAGGAAGAAGATTAAAAATCAAAGGCCAAGAAAGTGATACTGATACTGGCCCTAGGACTGGTGTTATTGTTAATACTGCAGTGCTAACTTCGTCAAGATAGTGTGCCAGGATGGGCCTTAGGCCTCAATAAAAAATTAGACCCATTCTAGGCCTAGGCCTAAAATAATTGCAGCTACATATGGTGATCGAATGCAAGATTCTTTTAACAATTACTACAGTTGTGATGCACTGTGTGGCTCAGAAGTTTGTGCAGGCTAATGGAAAATAAATTTCCCTTAATCAATTTTCATTTAGCCTACAAAACAATGATTCAATGCACAATGGGAAATAGGCGTAGGCCTAGGCCTACTTTTTTTTTTTTTTTTGCATGCAATATTTTGGCTCTCATTTTAAAATTGTTGAAAGAATTTGCATATCATCTTTCTATGATGTGTTACTGCACTTCATGGCATAAAAATAATAACTTTAGGTTTAAAATAATAGAGAGTCATAGTTGAATAGTTTCAGGCTGTAATTTTTGTGTCATGCTCCATTTATTCTATTATGATACATGAAACATGAAGAAAATATGCATCATTTGATAGTTAAGCTAGCTTATAACAGCTGGCGGCCTTGCAACTTCGCTGCCCAGCCGGCAGGGATGTGCCATAGTTTGGACATACGTAATAAGTTCTTCCAACATGAATATGCGTTGTCTTTTACTAAGATTAGTACAATGCTGGACCATGCGACTTTAATGCTACTGTAGCCGGGGATACTGCATGGGAGCCATAAGATTACACAAAAGATTCTCCAATAATTGATAAGATTACA
Organism: Chiridota heheva; assembly: GCA_020152595.1. Taxonomy (NCBI): domain Eukaryota; kingdom Metazoa; phylum Echinodermata; class Holothuroidea; order Apodida; family Chiridotidae; genus Chiridota; species Chiridota heheva. The sequence continues at coordinate 1,811,404 of JAIGNY010004072.1, forward strand.
TCATTCACCTCAGAAGTTCATGAGTCTGACTATTTTTCGAGAGAACCTGCTTCTAAAGTTCCTCCAAATTTTTCCCACAAGGATGATTTGTTTCATTTTGATCAAGTGGGTCTTAATCATATCTACAAAAAAGTGGAAAAATAGCGGTGAAATATAGAAAAAGTTGTATGAACAAAAAGCACTTTATGAAAATGCTGTCGCATTTCAGATTTATCATTCAAAGGAAGGCTCTCTTGTGTGAGCTTCAACTTGTGCATTTGAATCCTTGGCCATCTTATTGTGTTTAAATTGTCAATATCAACTGTTATTACTGTAAGTTAGCAATGCATTTTAACTGCAGAAGCCATTTACAAGTTATCAATTTTCATGTATGTACAGCATTTGCTCAGAGATACTCTATAATCATTTGTGATCATTTGATCTGTGTAATCATTTGTACAAAAGATATTGCAGTAGTTATCATTTTAGTAAATCATATGATGAATAGGCTAAGTTTCTGGCCATTACTAATCTCTTACCACTCTGTAAGCACAGAATTTGTACATACTGTAAAGATAATAAATCATTCAGTATTTTGCCTCATTATTTTCTTTATTTCAGATGGAAATGTATCATCTCATTTTAAGGTCTCTTCGTCATCTCTGCGGAACGAAATCAAAAAAGCATAACCTGGCTGCCTGGCCTTAAGGCTTGAGGAAAGCATTTTTTTTTTTTTAGCTTTTTATTCACTTTTATGTGTATGTTTACTAAATTGATATCCAATCATCAGCTTTCAGGACATATGTTGGTTGCGGCATGGGCAGGGGGATTTAAAGATCACCCCTTGAGTGTATTAACTTTCTTTTGTAGGATTGGTGGCATATCATTATTTGGACAATTAATATTTTCCTTAAAAATGGGTTTTCAATTCCTGGAAGTCTTTATTTTATTTAAATGCATTTTCTTAAAACTAACAAGGTGCTGTGTCTCAGAAGAAATCCAGGTGAAAAATTCAGTGCTAGAAAGCATTTTCTGTGCTATGCTTACAGGGTTTGCTTCAGACTGATAACGGATTTGAATATGTGTAGCCAATACTTACTTCTACTGGTTCTTGTTATAAACACTTTCTGTAGCATTTAAAATGACATATTTGATATATGACTCCCTTTTGTTTTAATTTCAGTGGTTGGTGAATGACTTCCTCAGCTTTTTGTCAGAATGGCAAGCAGAGATCAGGAGCTGTTGGAATCAGTAAGAAGGAGAGAAGCAGAGGTACATAAGCCGTGTCACCTCAGAAGGATTTCATGTGGTGTGTTAAAGATTATTTTGTTTCAAAAAATGAATGCCTATGGATGCCTTCTACTGTTTGGATGCCTTTTGTTGTTTGGATGCCTTCTGTTTGGACGCCTTCTGCTGTTTGGATGTCTTCTGCTGTTTGTATGCCTTCTGCTGTTTGGATGCCTTCTGCTGTTTGGATGCCTTCTGTTGTTTAGATGCCTTCTGCTGTTTGGATGTCTTCTGCTATTTGGATGCCTTTTGCTGTTTGGATGCCTTCTGCTGTTTGGACACCTTTGATAAGCATAATACCTGTTTTAGAGTGTGCCATAAAAAAGGTTCTGTGTGTGATATAGACTGAACCACACACTCTACCATGTTGTGTTCTATTCAACATTTGATTGCTCCTTCGACCTTCTTTGGATCACAAGTAATTTACTAACTTGGACCTTTTCCTTCATTAACAATGTTGAGTGTATGAAAATAAAAGAAATTCAAAATCATTCGAATTTGAGAAAATCTCATTCTGCCTTCCTCATCCCCCTTCCCCCTCCCTCCCCCCAAAAAATAAATAATAATAATGATAATAATAATAATGATAATAATAATGATAATGATAATAATAATAATGATAATAATAATAATAATAATAATAATAATAATAATAATAATAATAATAATAATAATAATAATAATAATAATAATAATAATAATAATAATAATAATAATAATAATAATAATAATAATAATAATAATAATAATAATAATAATAATAATAATAATAATAATAATAATAATAATAATAATAATAATAGTAATAATAATAATAATAATATAATAATAATAATAATAATAATAATAATAATAATAATAATAATAATAATAATAATAATAATAATAATAATAATAATAATAATAATAATAATAATAATAATAATAATAATAATAATAATAATAATAATAATAATAATAATAATAATAATAATAATAATAATAATAATAATAATAATAATAATAATAATAATAATGATAATAATAACAATAATAATAATAGTAATAGTAATAATAATAATAATAATAATAATAATAATGATAATAATGATAATAATAATAATAATAATATTAAAATATAAAATAAATAAGTTGATAAAAGAAAAACTCATTGTTGTTTTTTTCACATCAATGTCACAGGTTTCATATACGGAGGTTTATTAAAGAAATCAGCATTAGAAACCCAAGTTACAAGTTGTTGTTCTCTTTTTCTTTCATAGTGAACTCATTTGTTGAAATTACAAAGGAATTGCTGCAAGTAGAAGGTTAGATTTATGTGCTAAGCAACAAGTTCAACCAGGAACCCATTAAAGAGTTCTTTGGTAAACAGCTTGGAGCCAGAGGTTCCCATGACAACCCAACAATGGAGCAGTTTGGACATCACATGCTAAACCAATGTTGTTGCAGGTAGAAATTGGGGCATTAAAAGGCAGTGTAAGTGCCAGTCAACCAAGTGTGGCAGAAATAAGTAATGAGCCTCTGCCAAACAGGAAAAGGTGGTCAAATATCAGATAGGCCTAATATCAGATGAACTGCATTAGTCCTTCTGTAAATTATTTTCCCAATATCATTATAGATCTGATGTTTATACAAATCTGACTGATTTTGTTATCATACTAGTAGGCCATCAACAATTACAGAGGGAATCTGGTTTTGAGAAAGTTGCTTGGCATCCTGATGCTTATTGTGCTTCATACTTATAACACCACTTCCTCAGTGATTATTGATTGGATTAGTAGTCGTATGTGCAAATATCTTGGGGTTCGCAAAATGAGACATCAACCCCGTTCTGTATGTAAATCATCACTGAAAGTTGAATTGTCGCATTCACAAAAAACTTGACGATGGGCGAGCCGAAAAAGAAAAAAAACTACATATTGATGGTATGGCTTTTGCTTATGCTTTTCTTGCTTTTGGTTATGTTATTTTTTCAGTTGTAAGGAGGTTTTATTAAGTATTATGCAGTGTCTTGTGCTAAATATTTACAGCACATAAATAGTTAACTTATGTGTATCTTGTTGATTCTTATAGAAAAAAAGAAACTTAAATGATAAATGCAAGAGCGTAATGTAAGGTTTATTTATAAGTTTATTGGCTTTTGACCATTTTAGAAAGGTAAATTTTGTTTCGAATCTTTATACTTGTTCATTCTTAATTTGATAGGGAAGTTTAATGGAAACTTACTTCAACCGATTTTACATAACATATTTGATTTGGCTATTAGTCTTAAGCTGTTCAGATTTTACAGCAAATGTTATCGGTATGGTAATGTAGAAACAAGATGAATGTTTACAGATAAACTCAAGGTAGATTAAAAGGGAAATCCGATTACACACAACAAAGGCACACAACAGAACTTGATTTAATTTGGTTGGTGATGCTAGTAGGTGCCTTTGGAAATGTAAACACTAAATGTTTCATTAACATTTGAGAGCAACTAGTACTGTATAAATGCTATATGCTATAGATATATTATTGTTTCAAGTATGATAATATGAAGTTGAGGTTGAGAAGCTTCGAAGAGAGACAGGAAGAGTTGTATTATACGTGGGCAACAACTTACTGTTTGAATTATTTATCAGGTAAAATACAAGTGCATGCACTATATCCCATAAAAGAAGTAGGTATATAAGGTCTTCAACAACTTAGAATTCAGCTAACAGGTTGAACAGTAATTTTACTTTAACCTATTTTCTTCTGTTCACTGTACAGAATTGAAAAGATATTAATTATGAGAAAATATAAGTTTCATTTATAAGAGAATTTAGTTGTATGTCAATTATATGATGTATTTGAAAATGTATTAACACATTTTACTCTGCTTATGTTTAGTCTTTCTTTGTAACACTTAACATGGTTGGTTTGTGGGTGAAATGCATATCATAATTGAATACCTTTGGAATGATTAGTTTATATTTTCCTGGTAAGAAGTGCTGCAAAATTCATAATTGTTTATTTTGCATTTATGGAGATCAATCTTGATACTTGAGTATTCTTCATATTTTTTGCAGAAGTTGATCATGTTTCAACAAATCTTGTTTTGACTACTGAATTTGCTTTCTATTGTCCTTTTTGGTGTTGGTAGGGGGTGGGGATTGATGATGACTTGTAAATTTATACCTAGCTGGTATGTACTGTTGACCTTTAAGGCTATAAGGGAAGGCCTTTAAGGCAATTTTTTTTACAGAATCCTCAATTCCATACAGTTACTTTCCCAAGACTACCAAACAAATAGAGCTTTCTGGGGCCCCTATAGACTGAATTTGAAGGGGACAAAGTGAAAGGTATCCCGCTCATTGGCCTGGTCCTCTCTAGAGTTCATGAAATGGTTCATTCGTCACCTCAATGAACAAGTCGGAATTAGTCAATGTCAGAGTGGGTACTCCTCGCAGTGGGTAAATATCACATACAGTATGGCGAGTACTCATTGTAGTGGGCAAAAGTCATATAGGGTGGGTACTCCTTGTAGTGGATAATTGTCACACAGAGTGGGTACCTAGCCTCTTGTGTTTGACAAAAGCCCTTTGCACTTTATTCCCCACCCCCGTGAAGAAGTCTGATTCAGATTTGATCAATATCAAGTGTGGGTACTCCTCGTAGTGGGTAAATGTCACATAGGGTGACTCATTGTAGTAGGTAAATGTCACAGGGTGAGTACTTGGTCCTCACTTGTGTTTGACAAAAACCCTTTGCACTTGCTTCATTCCCCACCACCCCGTGAACAAATCTGGCTCGGAATTTGTCGATGTTAGAGTGAGTACTCACAGCGAGTAATGTTAGGCCTACATACTGTTTGCCAAGTACCTAGCTAGGGCCGTACTTCTCATTTGGAAAGTGTGTGTGGAGAAAGATAAGAAGGAAGGGGGGGGGGGGGCGGGGAGCCTCTTATCAAAAACGTGTGGGGACAGAAGGCAAATTTCCCCCCAAATGTACTGATTTTTTTTTTTCTGTTGAAAAGTGGTGAAAGACATTTGCCTGGGTACATGTGATATGGTAAGTCAGAAGACGAAAGCTTCTTTTCTTTTCCGTAAGCCTGAATATTGTTCACTTAAGCAACTAAAACTGCCAAGAAATGTAGGACCTATCTAACAGTACAGAGTTTAAAACAGCTGGACAAACTCAGTATATATGTACTGTGTATATACAATGCGTTACACAGAAGTTGGTACACCTATTACGTAAGTGGGCCATATCCACGAGAGCGGTGTCAAAGCGCATGTTGTGAAGTGATTTAATGAGGGTTTTCCGGGATTTTTTACGACTTCCGATAAGTGATTTAGGGAGTTTTATGACGACGGCTACACACATCGTTATATACGTTTTACGATCGTCCGCTCTCCATGTGTGAAAGCTCTTTGCTCTCAAGAATCAAATTCAACATAGCTACCAAAATGGCTGTCCAGTAGCCTTAAATTGTTCTTTTTTTGATGATTTGTGACTGCCGCAAAGAATTTCGAGCTTGAAATTTACATGTGTATAGTTGAAAATGGTACACATTTGAAATAGGGCTAGTGAACTGAATTTTGGGCCTTTGTTGGATACGCACATTACGTATCATCAGTGTCACTGTCTGGATTAGGTAGAATCACATAAGAGCAATGCAGTCCTTTCGCTCGCTTCAAGTTAGTAGGAACAGGAAACATCTTCCCATCGCTGATCCTCCATCTTCAATCCTCAGCACACATATCAACCCCACTCCATTGTTGGACCTGATGAAAAACGCGCTGGCTATACTAAGCTGCTGATGATGTGGAAGGTAAGTTGCGAGGTTTTACCCAAGTTGTGCTGGATGAAACCTGGTGGAAGCGTTGCAGTCGAAGCACGTCTAGTCTCTCGCCGGGTTTACTATTATACACACTAGGGCATTTTCTCCAGCTGTCACAATGTCGTCATGTGTGGCATGTGTGGGTGTTTGAAGACTGCTGCCTGCAGCTGCCGGAAATATTCACTGGACTTGAGTTTCTTTAGAGGCACCGGTTTCCAAATGCCGAACAATCTTTACCACATCCCAGTGGTATGGCATGAGCAAAGAGAATGTTATCACATATATCCTTCCCAAGTGCGGCCTGAACCAGTTTGATGTTTCAGTACCTTGGCGTCTTCTTTGAATTCAACTTTGGTTGAGATCTGAAATAAGTGTCAAAGGATGTCTCTGATGCCTGACTGTAGAGGAGCAGTGGGTCAGTGTCATCCTCAAAAAGGACAGTGTTCTTTCTGTCTGCTGATGCCATAGTTGTTTGCACCACCAGGACGTCTGCATCAGCCTCTGCGCGCGATAGTTCAGTACCATGCTGTTCAAAATGGTCGCTGAGCAGATTTATAAATCACTGTTTATTTGTCTTGTAATTGGCTAGAAAGTCTGCTCTTCAACGGACACACCATGTCGCTGGTGAAATGCACGGGGTAATGATACTTGATTTGATCCGTTTACCATGTGTGACATATTTGGTGGCCGGCCCACTTTCGTAACCATCAAATACAATGATAGCAGGGTCATATTTGCCGGCAACATACTGGACGTACTGTACCGACCACAAATGGCGTCGTATGTTTCGCCACCATTCCATAGAATCCTGTGCAAGAGAGCACCAAGTCATTCGGTAGGCTAGATGTCATAGAAGCATCAGGAAGCACATTGCATCAGCCAATGTAGGTTTGTCAGGTGAAAGCACTACATTGGTCGTTTTAAACAGCGCTGGTGGGTAACTACAAAGTTCATAGGTAAAAACTTCATTTAGATCCCCACGGTGCATCTCTGCAGTAACCAGACACTGGAACAGCAGTTGTGGGTCGATAGACACAGACTCAAGTGTGTGTGCATACGGCTATTTTGGCCCATAGGGTCACAACTTGATCTTTCTTCTTGAATACATATTCCAAGACGTTTGGACCAACCATTCCATCCAAGATCTTCTTTCCAATATTGACGACATTGTCAACATTGACCGGGTCATCCGCGGTAACTCTAGTATTGATGCTGCGTTAGCTCAAATCATTATCAAATGGGCTTTTTGATGACAGGAATGTCATGATCTTGCGTGTGTCATTTCTGTCCCTCTCTTAAAGCACTGTCAGACTTGCGTTCAATCATTCGGGAAGAAATACGTCAATGTTTGTCAGAACAACAGATTAACAGATCACAGCAACAATACCCAAGACAACACATGGGTCCATCCGTAGCGTCAGGGCTACGGATGGACGACCTATGTGTGAGCATAGCTGGTCATACCGTCTCCAGATGTTTAAAAAAATAGAGAACACCACAAAACTCATCAAGCAATCACAGATTCGCAAATGTTGACCAAGCAACTTTCATTCAGAGTCAGGGAAACAACAAAGGACTCTCACAAGGCAATCGTCAACAAACGAACCAATAGTCCAATCTAACGCATGTGGAGTCCACGAATCTAATGGACTGGGACTTATTACGACCAATAATATGGCGACCACGTGCCCTATCAGTAAGTATGAAGCTGATGTTTATGAACAATTAAAAAAATTACATTAGTGAAGATTTTGTTATTGACGCCCAATTGCAATACACCCAAATTAAACCTTGCCTCGTTATATTCGCACCGCTCGAGGGGATAAGTTACCCGTAACTGGTAGTGTGGCAGTTGACATTGACATTGATGAAGCAACCATTGACACCTCAGTCTGTCAGTCGATATGGTCTCATGTATCCAGTGATATTAGGCAGAAACTTTCTCAGTTGAAGATACAGAAACAATAATTGATTTCTGTGACAAATCGCTTTCAATAGTAAAGTATATTTCTGTGTTGCGAGAGACCACACTGTTAATCCGGTTACGACTCATCAGCTCATGCAATTATCGAACAAAAATGAAGAAATAACGATACCCTTGTCATGTAATAATAACTTTCCACAAAATGATTTTTTTGAGGAGTTGGAAGCTCCTTTCGTTGCATTTCTAGAAATGAACACTGTAATTGCACCTCACATAGAACAGAATACAACCGCACATAGGACAGAACACAACGGTGAAATTGAAAAATGAACGCATGGGAGAATTACCATGTTCCCTACCGCACAGCGAATATTTCTAACGAGTCGGCCGTTATTTATCAAGGCTCTACCAGTCTACACCGGCAACTTCGAAAGTATTTCAACAATTGAAACACAGGATGTCCAACCCCCGAGATATGCTAGCCGCAATGTTCACCAACGTAGACAGCAGCAAAGGTAACCAAAATGACAATATATCTCTTAATTTGGAACATTCTAGCTTATTTGCAAGCTTAATTGCAAACCTTATTATCTCAATACGATGATGTATTTCCATCAAACATACACGAACTTGCAAGTACTCAGCCGTTAAGCATATCATAGAACTTACAAATGACACACTTATCCGCTAAAGACCATATAGAGCAACTCCAATAAAACGTGACGTCAATACAAAACAAGTCGAAGAACTTCTACGAAATAATCTGATTCGCCCATCTATGAGTGCTTTAAGTGTCATTTTGGTCGCAAGAAAGTCTAATTTTTGGGCCATATCGTCGAAAACTGGGGGATACGCTATCAAATGAGAACATCAATGACGTCAATGATTTCTCAGAACCAAAATGTCTTAACGATGTTCAAGCATTTCTAGGTTTGGTGAACTACTATCGGCGCTTCATTAAAGGATTCACAAATATTGCTCACCTATGACTCGTCTGACACGAAAAGGAGTATAATTCAAATGGACGGTGGATTGTCAATCAGATTGACAATTTGAAACAATGTTTAGAGCGGAAAAGAAAGAGCTATTGTGTATGCTGACTCCAAAGGAACGGAAACTTGATGAGGCACGACAAAGAAAGCTCTCGCTTTAGTAGAGGGGGTGACATGGCCGACACTTCATTGCCCATACAGATCATCATTTGCTGAAATGATTAATGGTATAAGACCCCACTAGAGGTGGGCTCTCCTTCTGCCGCCATTCAATTTCAAAATTTGTCACAGAAGTGGCAAAAGTAATGGCAACGCTGATGCACTGTCGCGTCGAGATTATTATATGACGGGAGATATCTCTGCCATCGATACCCCAGGATTACAGAACGAAAGGGTACAGTCAATGCAACGTGCTGACAGAAACCTCATATCAATCACCTGTTATCTAGACACACAAAGTCTCCCCGAAATCGATAAAGCAAGAAAACGTTTTTCTAAACGTGAACGATTATTTTTGGAACTGTTTTGTTTCACTTACGGTTCCCCCCAAAAATGGGAAAATAAGGGAATTTACCACCAGCTCGTTATCTCTGCAGGCCTAAAGAACGAGGTCTTGTATTCTTGTCATACCTGCATAACGACCCGACTGGAGAACAGAGGTACCTACAAAACATGAATAGATACGGAGACAATTTTATTTTTCGGGGCGAGAGGGGGGTGGGGGGCATGAATGTGATTCTCAGAAGAGGGCTTAAGCCCCCACCCCCTTAAAAATAAAAAGCTAGACACACCCCTGATCACAAGCGTCTCATGTTTGTTTGTTTGATGAGGTTTTAACGGCACCACGACAACGAGGGTCAAATTGTGCCTAAAAGGTCAGATCATTCAAGAGGAAGGAAAGGAAACGGGAAGAATGAGAGAAATTTAAAAACAAAAGTCAGAAAGCTGTGATCGAGAGAGGTGCATAGGTGAAACAAAAACAAAGTAGAAAGGGGGTGGAATAGGAGAATTAAATATGGTTGTAGAGGGAAGCATGATGAAGAAAAATAATTTTATCGGGAGGAGTTTTCTGGAAGAACTCAGCAATTGAGTTGTGGGGAGCGAGGGAAACTCTGGAAAGATTGTACAGGGGGCAAGCAAAAAGAATGTGATGGATTGTGAGGGTGCAGTGACAATTGTTACAAAGGGGTTGAGGGGAACCAATAAGGAGGTGGGAGTGAGTGAGGCGGGTGTGACCAATTCTAAGACGGGTAATATGAACGTTGTCGATACAAGAGAGGTTTTAGATGGTGGATTTGATCAAAATTGTGGGCTGGATGACATGGAGTTTGTTATCAATTTGGGAGTTCCATGAGGTTTGCCAGCGGTCTCGAACAAGAGAAGCGATAAGCGGTTTGATGTCAAAGAGGGTTTTGGGAACAGGGGTAGGGAGGAGGTTGAGGGCAAGCTTAGCGGCTGCATCAGCCCTGTCATTGCCAGGGATGCCAACATGGCTGGGTATCCAGAAGAAAAAAACACTTTTCCTGCAGAGGGTGGGAGAAAGGACTTTCCGGAGGAGGTGGCATGCAAAGTTATCCCATTTAAGATTGAGTAAAGAAGTAAGAACAGCCTTTGAGTCGGAGAAAATTGCAAAGTGGCTGAGAGGAGAGTACTCAATCAAGTTGAGGGCAAGGAGAATGGCCTAAGCCTCGGCTGAAAAGATGGATGAGTAGTCAGGAAGTCAGCTACTGAGAGTGATGTCTTGGATGACGGCAGCAGCAGCTGTCTTGTGGCCTTCCTTGGAACCATCAGTATAGATGGAGGTGTAATTTGAGAGTTGGTCTTTGATTTGGTTGTGGAGATTGATGAAGAGGTTAGGGTGGGTTTAACTTTTGTGATGAGTGGAGAGGTCTAGGTGGACAGAAGGGAGGGGGTGGCCCAAGGAGGAAAAGTGGGTCAGGAGTAGGTGCCGAGAGTGGCGGGGTTGATGCCGAGATGGAAGAGGTTTGATTTAATGCATAAGGTGAAGGGAGGGGATAGGGTTTTAGTCCTATCAGAGGGTGGAGAAATAGGGGTACCTAATGAGGTTGTAAACAGGGTTCTGGGTGTTGGTGAGGACTCTAAAAGCATAGGAGAGCTTTTTACATCTAAGTAGAAAGGGGGGGTTCGTTGGCTTCAACATGAAGGCTGGTGATTGGGGAGGTCCTGTAGGCACCTAGACAATCCCTGAGGGCTTTATTCTGGATGTGGTTGAGGTATGAGTTGTGAGCGACACAGTAGACAATATTGCCATAATCAAGCTTGGCACGAATGGTGAGCCTGAAAATTTTGAGAGCATAGCGGTTCGCTCTTCAAGTGGTGTTGGAGAGGGGTCGGAGGATGTTGAGGGAGCTGTTGCATTTTAGTTTCAGGTTGGTGATGTGTTGCTTGTAGGTGAGCTTAGGATCTAGAGTTAGACCCAGGAAGTTTGTGTGTTCAACTTTAGGGATGAGGTTCCCATTGAACACAAAGTTCGGGTTGGGGTGAAGGTTGTTGAAATGACAAGTGCATGCAGACTGTCTTGTCTTAGGAGAACTTAAAACCATTGTTGCTCCAGACTTGCAGCTGCTTGAGGCTGATTTGGAGCCTATTATTAACAATAGGAAAGCTAGGGGAGGAGTAGAAGATGGTGAAGTCATCCACGTAGAGGGTACATTTGATGCTGGGGCCAAGGTTATTCGCGATGTCATTAATGCTCAGGTTGAAGAGTGGGAGAGAGGATGCTGCCTTGGGGGACGCCCTCTTCTTGGGGGTACGGGTTGGAGAGGGTGTGGCCCATACGAACTTGGAATTGCCTGGGTGAGAGGAAGTTTTGAATAAAGATGGGGGAGATGGCCCCTGAGGCCGATGGTGTGAAGTTTGCGGGTAATACCGTATTTTCAAGTAGTGTCGAAAGCTGTCTAGAGGTCGAAAAATATGGCAATAAGGTGTTCTTTTTTTGCAAAGGATTCCCAAATAGCGGTGTCGAGCGTAATTAACTGGTTTAGGGTATTGCGACGTTTTCGGAAGCCGCTTTGGTTTGCATGGGATGATCTATGCAGACAACACACAGGCTTATGTATCAATGACCCAATGAAAAGAAAGAAAGCCTCGCAAGACTTGAAACATGTATAAATTATATAAAATCTTGGTGAATTGACAACTAATGCTCAATGACAGCAAAACTGAAGTTGTCTTGTCACGTTTTTGCAATGTCAGCCATTTCATCTGTTAGATAAATGATGCATGTACATCTCCTGTTCCCTCTGTCAAAGATTTGGGTGTTATTTTTGATGAACTCAATTTTTCGCAATATGTAAACAAAATCTGCCGTTCCACTTCAATTACCATCAGAAAAATTGAGTCAAATTTGTAAATATCTTGATCAAATCTACTGCAAAACTTGTTACATCCAGACTTGATTGTTGTAATAGCATTTGATATTGACCTTCTTCTTTTCAAATCGCCAAGCTTTAATGCATCCAAAACATCGCTGCCAGATTAGTCATGCCCACAAACACTCACATTAAACCTATTTTGCACAAATTACATTGGCTTCCTAGATCTAAAAGGATCAAGTCCAAATTCTCACCTATAAAGCCATCCATGGTATTGCCCCTGACTATATTACCGACATGCTCACCATAAAAACACAAACTCGCTCACACAGATCTAATGCCACAATTCTATTAAAGGATTCAGTGGTCAAGCATGTCCATCTTATATGAAAGAGGACTTCAAAAGAAACAAAATGGTGATATAATCATTCCAGAATTTTATTCCGTTAAGGAAATATCTAAGTTTAAAGTTTGGTATCATTTCTATAGAAACAACTGAAATCAAACTACTTGTGATGTCACAACTTCAGATTCTTCAAAGTTTGTTATGTATTTTGAAGAAAGTTTATTAAATTCTTTTTCCTCAAACTTTCTTCAGGTGGTATATTATAACTACCCTTCCCATGGTTTTTAAGCCACAAAATATGATAGAATACATAAAGACTGAGGAATCTTGAGGCTATGACATCACTAGTCTCGATTTCAGTCGTTTCAACACAAATGATACCAAACTTTAAACTTAAGTATCTCCTTAAAGGAATAAGATTTGTGAATGTTTTCTTAACCATTTTGTTTCGTTTAAGATGAAGATGCTTAACCACTCAACTAATTCTTTAACCCATAAATACCAAGACCAAGCGTGTCACCCTCGATTGGGGCCTTCCTTTCTTTTTAAATATTTGTTTTTTGTCAAATAGGCCCACAGCAGTGATCTTGGTATCATTTAAAAGAGCTCTGAAAGTTCTTTAAGAAAATATAACTTTTTGATGGGGGTTGGGTTAAGAAATTTTGAAATTAATTGGATTGAAAGACAGATTTTAAAAAAGGTACAAAATTTAACCATAAAAACTTTTTTCAAAAGCTTTCTAGCCATACTTCCAGACCTAGCTTTTGCTTTAAAAGCCATGAACAACTGTCAAAGACATCAAAGTTTCCAATTTCTGTCATATTTTGACTGCTCCTACCATCAACATCTTTTTTTGGCAGAATTTGATGATTTTTAGCCTTTTTGAGACATTTGTTTTTTTAAATTGTAAGTTATGATCGCAATACACCTACCGTACGCGAACTGTATCGTAACAAAGGCCAAGCCATGTACTTTCGATTGATATCAAAAAGAGCAGGTACCCCCTCTCTAATCACATTTAATTTAAGTAATTATAAAGCTCATTTCTTTCAGTTAGTCACTTTGGTCTAGTGGCAAAACTCTGTGCACATCACGCTGATGGCCCGCATTCGATGCCCACACCGGACACACAGCTTTAGTTTTTCTGCTGGTAATTACAGCGGTAATTTTTTTTGTTCAGTTTTATTGTTTTTGCATGTTTTGCTTTGAGAAGAAAAAAATTAGACTGGTATGAATGAATGAAAAGAAAATCTCACAATCTAAATATGTAAACAAATTCCTCAATTCTCATTATTCACAAGAAAAAATAAAAGCTGAAAAAAATTGGCATGAAATGTAAAAATTTGCATATTTTTGTCGATAATTTTTCAATTTGACTTTTTTGTTGAAAAGTTAATTATCTTATCATTCATATAAATTAAACTTGTAGTGATAGAAAACGAAAGGAAAGTTGTGAAAATTAATTTTGAAAAGAAAATGTCCGTAATTTTTTTGTCACGTTTTGGACCCCTGGGTCTTTAAGGGTTAAGCCCCTATCAATTACAGTAGGACCAAAACTTATGGTGAAAGATCAGAAGTCTCCCTACTTGCATCAGGGTTGCCCCTTCAATAAATAACTTTAAAAATGTTATAAAAACTCACCTTTTCTCTTGTTATTCTAATTGGACTATCTAATTTTTAGGCACTATATGTTTCTTGTATCTTTTGTTTTTCAACTTCAGCTCTATTTCAGGACTAAAGTTTTCAGGACTTATTATTTTGCTGTATGTTTGTAATTTTTGTATTTGATTTGTAAAGCGCATTAAGATACAAAAGTATTTATTATTATATTAAGATCCTTAAATATACAGAAAAAAACACTGACAACTGGGTTGAACTTTTAAACTTTTTACTGAGTTTTTGATTTAACTTTTTTTTTTTGGTCAGACATTTTTTTAAAGTTAATCTATGAGAAATAGTTATATACATAGTATGAACAGTAGTGCAAAGCTACAAGTGGAAGTTCAATCTTTTATTTTACATTATTTACAAGGAATATACAAATATCATAACATTAATCATCAATACAGAAACCCCAAATACATAGCAGGAAAGCAAAAAGACTTAGCTGTAGCATGTTCACCCCAAAACAATTCATAGTCCAGATATACAATGCCATGAAGTCAAATCTCATATTTGCAATAATAGTGCACATTTCACAATCCAGGAAAGCCTGTTTGCTAAGTTAAATGAATTTCTGCTACATAACCAACATACAACCAGGGACTTACCACCAATCTGCAGAAATTGTTTTTCTCCGCACATTCTGGAATTAAAAGGTTTATCCCAAATGATAGAACCATATCATTGAACATTGGTTAAAGCGTATGCTAATATGTAAAAATAAAATATGTTACAATAACATCATCCATAGAACCATAAACCTTTCAATGTGAGTCATGGTACAAGCTTGATACAACACTGCTCAAACACTTCCTTTCAGTTTACCACCAGACATGGCACTAAAACTACAAAATTGTTATACACCATGAATCGTGTACAGATATATTCACAACCAAAACTTCATACTGCCAAATACACAGGATTTTGCTACATCTTTGACAACACATTATCAATCTTCAATATGAGATTATAGATAACACGTACTTTAAAATTCAAATTTTGATACTCTCTGTCTCTGATTCTTACTAGGAAAGATCTGGAACTACAGCAGAATACAAAAAGTTATTTCCATAGGTACTTCTAATGATTACCAACCACCTTCAAAAGACACTTGAACCAAGTGGTGAATTTTGAAGCTGCAGAATAAATTCTTAAACTAAAAACATTCAAATCAACTTCAGTAATTTCATATGTACTACTGTCACAAACTTTTTATACATAGGAGGGAAAAAGTTCATTGATAATGGTAAGCAAATCTCAACTACCGCCAATAAGTAAGTTGTGCGGCACATAAGGCACTTTAGACTCTGTCCTTTCTAATATATTGGCTGTAACCAACTGTATTCATTAAGCCTATACCAAGGGATGTATGCATCTCTAATTACCAAACTAAGAGACAGCATAAAATGGGAGTACAAGAATACCCCAACAGCTGATGATTAATTGTAATGCCATGAGGCATACTGCTATGGACATAAATAACAATGCTGATCTGTAACTTCTTCTACAAACTTCCACAATCAAAATCAACTAGTATTGTATATCGGCCATGTAGCAAAGCAACTTCATTTTTGAATGGACTGGGTCAACTAAACAGACTAGTTGAACAACAAGCAGGCAAGTACTGAGCCCCTCCCAAAGAAATAAACAGACACTTGACAAACTCGAAAGACAACTTCATGATACAAATCCCGCCACTCCTATTGCTACAAAATGAACACAATTATTTAAGGCAGAAATCAGCTTTTCAAAAAGTTTGCATTTCCTGAATAATTCTAGTCGCATTAATACATTCTTACCACAGAACACCTGTGCATAACTTTGGGAACAACGTGAGGGGCACTAATACAAGCTGTCACTGATGTGATAAGCTATGCTCACAACTTTGGCTAGATATATCTTCCCTATTAACAAATAACTTTTGTTTTCCTAATAGACAATTTATAATGAATATTTCACATACACTATGTCACACCGTGACACTTTTTATACATAGGAGGGAAAATTAAAATGTTTTAAAGATTCAAACTAAAGGTGTGTTGTCGTGGCAACTCCTTGAGAAAATGCACCTTTCCCAAGCTAGAACTCAACAATTACAGTGATTTACTATTAAAAATATGTTAGACATATAGAACACAAAAATGTCTTGCTTAAGCCAAAATTTCAAGAGCAAAGGTTTTTAAACTTAGGAGAGGCATTTCCAAAAGAAAGTTACTACAAGCATATATGGGATGTCAAGTACGATATAAAGTTTGTTTGTTTGATGAGGGCTTAACTGCACCACAACAATGAGGGTCAAATTGTGCCTGAGAGGTAAGATCATTTCAGAGGTTAGAAGAAAAGAAAATAGGAGGGGTCTGAGAGAAGTACGGGGGCTAAGAGCCAGGAGGCTGGGATCGAAGGAGGAAGTGCAGGGGTGATAAAAAAGCAGGGGGGGGGGTAAACGTAGGTAGAGGGAGTGGGAAAGGAGGACTAAATATTGTTGTGGAGAAAGGCATGGTGAAGGAAGGAGATAATTGTTAACCTCAACTCACACTCACTCTGTGAGTGTTGGAAAAATGTTAAATAGATACAACACATATTTTTCACTGATTAACAAATTTGGAGGGTATGTGATATAAACCAGAGTAAGGATGAGAATACAGGTGTATCTAAACTGATGCGATGGATTAAGTAGTAGTAGATATGTAACTTTATGATGAAAGATTATCCACATTACTACACTCATTAAGAGCAGGGTGCAAGAGCAATTATTTCCGTCTTTATGGTTTCCAAATCCAGTTCTATTAACACAGACAGGCAAACTTCTATTAAATAATTGGAATGCTATCAATTGAATATTTGTGTCTTTACACATACAAAAGGAAAATATTAAACTTTCAACAATTACATGTAAAATTAGACAATATCTTTTCAACTCAGTTGCAAAATTTTTCAATTAATCTTTCAACACTCTGAAATTTACAGGAAATATTCTACAACTTGCAGAATAACACAAGAAAAAGAAATTACCATGATTCAACAATGACCACAGAAAAGATCGAACAATGACAATGAATGAAGCTTTTGTTTTGTTACAAGGCACACAGGAAACTTTTCTTTTAAATAGGTGCACCACATAAAACTGCCCGTGACATTTTTCTGGCTGTTTCTCAATTGTCGTTTCACCAGAACTGTGTATTGCCTAAATTAACTAGACATTCAAAATTGCTTTTATTTTGAAACAGCACTTTCTTGCTTCAAGTTCAATAAAGCAAGTATGTTACAACAATACAGTTCTGACATTTCCAGTTTTTAATCATTGACAGGATCCAAATCAAAATGTTTTAAAAGCTTGTGCAACAAACCACATAAATGTTTCATGTTGTGTAAGACCATGCACTGTTCACATTTCTTCTCTGTAACTCATATCCCAACCCTATTCAATTTAACATGGTTAAAATACATGCAAACTGTACAGCAGTGAAGATCTCTTTACTTCTGTATAATAGAATAATTAAATGTTGAAAGAACCTGTTAAAGGTGTATGGACAGGTAGGGATTTCATATCCACCAGAACAAGCTTTAAATTCTGAACAGTGTCTTTAAACTATATCAATTAAATTTAGCTAATAAAAGATTTAATGTATGCAAAAGCTGTGATGCATGAAAGAGGACAGCTCAATTATTTAATACATTCTTTTCAATTGTCCTTAAAATTCAGTAAATGAAAATAAAATTTTCTTGCACTAAATTTTAATTTTTATTGATTATTTATCAATACTCACAATCATAAATAATGTAAAATGGTCAAACTTAACCAACTTTTCTGAAGCTTTTGCTGTTTTCATGCTTGATATATAGCATACTTCTCCCCAATTAAACTGAACTTGTTGCTACCTGTCCATAGAGTTTTCCAAGTTACAATCATAAAAGACCTAAGTTAAACCCACAACAACAACTGACAAGAGCCTCAAAGAGGTTTGTTACAAAATTCTCAATGCATGAAAAGCTTATAAATACCATTTTGGCATGTCAAGTCAATTACACTGCAAATATTCCATTTTTATTCAATTCTTTTGTTGGTTACAACTTACTCACATACCTTCTATCATCAAAGTTTGTTTACATGACCTGGCATGAAAAGCAAAACCCAAATAATGGCCTCTACTGCTTCACCTCTGCTATTACCTTAACTGTAAGTCTTAAGACTCTTTCAGTGACTAAGGCTGATTAATAGTTCTCTTGATATATAAATGCAAGGAGTTGCAACCTGGTGTCTCAGCAGTTCAAGTCACTTGATAATTCCAGAGACTTGTAAGTACTAAAGCCACAGATTCATGTTGGTACAATGTAATTGCCAATATGTGGCTAGAATATCTTTTCACCAAATAAGAATCTCAAGCCTAAAAGTCTATCAAACAACCTCATTCCTCCAGTTATGTACCAAAATAGTAATGATGGATGAAGTTTTAGGACCATTGATGGAAATTTGCATTTTTATGATGAACCATTATCATTCACAATAAATGTAATTTGAGACATTTCAACACATTCACAGCACAACCATGAGGATTCTGTTTTTAAATCTAACTAGCCATATGAAAACCCAATGAATCTGAAAATTAACCCTTCCATGTCTTTCTCAGGACAATATACTTTGCAAATTGCATAAAGGATTAGTCTAGTGGTGAAGCAAATTTATATTTCATATAATATGAAACCTGAGGACTTACAAAGAAAGACAACGGTGAAGAAAGCATTCACAAATCCTATTTCGTTAAGGAGATATTTTTCAAATTAAAACTGTCTTATCTGTAAAAATGGCTGAAATCTGTGAAGTCTACTATGGAATTTTGGCACCCTCATCGTTGCATTCATTACAAATTGTTAATGTATTTTAAAGAAAATTTCTTTAACTTTTTAGAATATGAATTTTTCCTCACACTTTCTTCACAGGTAAAATTATAACTACCCTTACTGGATTCTGTTTTACTACTTGCCTGACATCCAATGGTTTTTGGGCCACCAAATCGCAGGACAAAATGATAGAATACACAAAGTCCAATGGAATCTGAGGGTGTCGTGTCACAACTAATCTGATTTTGGTCGTTTCCACACAAATAATACCAAATTTTATTAAATCAAACATCTCCTAAATGGAATAAGATTTTTGAATGCTTTCTTCACAATTTTGTTTCTTTTGCATTCCTCTTTCATATAAGATGAACTTGTTTGACCCCTGAACTAATCCTGTAAGATGACACTAACACAACCAACCAATTACAGTCAATACCCAGCTCTGAATAAAAGAAGTTATAGATAATGATGATTTGAGCAGGTCTGTTGCAATCAACATTTAATGTGACAAAGTGAAGAAATTCCATTCTATTCTTCTTTAACCCATTGTCAAACCAAAGCTTCTGATGATGGATCATCTTCAGGCTTCTTACTAGGTGGTTTACTACTAGTTGACTTACTACCTGAGATAATATCACTTCCAGCTAAAGACAGCTCAGCTTTTGCTTTTTTCTTTGAGGAGGCGACTATCCAGTCTGGATCATTAGGATCCTCAACGCTATCACCACCCGAACTGTCATCATCAGATTCCAATAATGTAACAGATGGATCAATTTCCTTCACAGGAGAGTAAAACCTCTCCTCTTCTTCCTCCTCCTCCGACGATTCACATTCTCCCAGGTTTAACAAATCATATTCTGTCAGAGGAAAGATTCGTTTATCCCATGGTTGTTGAATTTCTTCCTCATCAAATGAAGATTGATGCGAGTCACTTCCTCCAGATATCCTCCTCCTCTCTGAAGAGCTACTCCTCAAGCTTCTAGCAGTCGCAGCATCGAAAGGATGGATTCTTTCCTCTGTTACTGAAAAAGGCGAGTGAGACAGGGAGCCAAATCCCATTGATACCAAATGTTCAGCTGGACTGTCACTCGGAGAGAGAGGGTCTGAAGAGCTATTCATACTATTGTTTCTTGACCTACGAGATCGCTGGCCAGGAACTCCATGGGTGGTCAGCATTGCCATGAACTTCTTCTTTTCAACAATTTCATACTGTGTGTGACGGACAGAAATCTCTGAATCTGACAGGTTCTGAAAATGACAAAGTGGAAAACAATTTAAGTATCAACCAATTAATTGAAGGACTGCCTCCTTCTCCAGAAATGATATTATGCCATGGATAGACAGCAATCAAATCTACCAGATCCTATGGAGTAAAGAGAGAATCTCTCAGATTTGTTACATGCAAAATACATAGCTAATGTAATTTGGGAAAAATTAGGACAATTTGACATCCTTGAATCTTTACAAATATGTATAGGACCTGTCATAATACAGCATTGTCCATTCATTATCTTGATTTGAGTTGTATGTTCCAGTACAACAGAACCATCAAACACACACTGTGATATATAACAGAGACATAATTTTGTCTGTGTAACCATTTTTGGGCTTTTAATATTAGGGAAATATTGACAGGTATTGTGCAAAATAATGAAAACAATTATATTACAAATGATGCTTTTACTGAAATAAGTTAGTTGCAATTTCAAGTAAAATAAGTAAACAATAGTGTTATATAGAAAACAATAGTTTAAAGAAATACTCTAAAAATCTATAGACTAAGTAAAATCAATTTTAAGAAATATAGCAATACAATGATGTATTACAAATGATTTTTGCATGATAATTTTGAAGTGAAAATACATCATGACAGTCCTACTAATGTACTAACATTGAACTACAGGAAACCACCACGAAGAAACTGCAGAGAAGGAACCTTACTAACTACTCAAT
Organism: Chiridota heheva; assembly: GCA_020152595.1. NCBI lineage: Eukaryota > Metazoa > Echinodermata > Holothuroidea > Apodida > Chiridotidae > Chiridota > Chiridota heheva. The sequence continues at coordinate 1,832,525 of JAIGNY010004072.1, forward strand.
ACACCATCATGCACTTAATCTACACTGATAATTGCTAGCAATGAGGAGTGCTAGCAACTTATTTGTGCTGGCAAACACAGATATGCTAACCTGAAGTTACAATATTTTACCAACAGGAAATGCTTAGTCATTAGAATCTTTCTTCAAATACATTAAATCAACAAGCCTGCAGATAACATATTGTCAAAACATTAATCAGGAATGTGACCCTTATATTCCAAAACAAAGAAGTATACACTCACATACAGCTTGTCTTTCTGATAGGGAAAATTTAAATTTGCTTGCCATTAGGCTTGGGCGATATTGAACATTATGCAATATCGATATATCGCTTGAAAAATATCGATATTATCGAGATATCGATATGCAAATTGTCAAACGTCATACGTAAGTCGTATGTACTGTTCTGGGCAAGGTAGTCTCGTCTCGGCTCAAAAAAAGTCAAGTAAAACTTTTTGTACAAATTAACAGAAATCATTGCAAAATATATACATATCATCTTCAAATAAACACCCATTATGTTTAAAAATGTTCTTTACATGGTTTCTATCTCAAAAGATCAATCACAGAAACATTGAAAAAGTTTAGACCTCGGCATATTCTTAAAAAAAAAAAAATGTTGTGGAACTGGTATAAGGCCTACACTGTATGCCCTACAAAAATCGGCTCCAATTCTTCTTAAAATTTTATAACTCACTTACTTCTTATGAAAGTTGTACTGAAAAGGCATTATTTTGGTAGCATTTTATGGACTTCTAGACATTCAGAAGTCCATATATAATGCATATTATCCAATTTATAGTCTGCTTCAATCATCGCACGAGTACTTTCTGAACGAACAAAATTGTGAGAAAAACCTCATAGTTTTGTCAGTAATTTGTCAAATAATGATTGTTTGATATAAAACTTCAAATTCATTATTCCTTTTGAGAAAACTTAACACGATGTTTGAGGATTCAACATCTTATGATTTTTGTTGTCTGAACATCGTAAGCCATCTCAAGTATAAAGTTGAAGTATTGCAATGCCTCTGTACTCCGCGAGTCCAGTGGTTTTTTGTTCATGGAGGATTTATGGGTAATTGTTATCACAATATTAATGTTTTAATAAGTTTTATCATAACTGACTGCCTAAAACTTTGATATAAATGAAATTTATTAACTTTTTGTGGCTGTTTAATAAAAAATACTTGGGATGTTTGATAGTCATGTTTAGCTTTTTAATAGTTCATGTATTGTGTATTATTGAAAAAAACATAATATCGATATATCGATATGACCATTGAACTCAATATCGGCCATATCGATATGGGTCAATATCGAAATATATCGAAATATCGATATATCGCCCAAGCCTACTTGCCATTATTAACTTTATGATTGATAATTCCATAATCAGTCTGTATCAGTCATTTGACATGATTGAAAACCTCACAATAGAATGAAGCAACACAAAACAAACAGCAAAAAACTACAAAAGAATGCATGAAGCAACAGAAAAGACTGCTGATGACGACCTTGTTTACTGATCTATACAAATTCCCAGCACTACAAAATCCTGGACTTCAAACATTTTCTTTGTCAGCTCTGTACTTATAGCACACAGAAACATGAAACACAAACCATGTGATTACTGACACATCATTTTGGCATTTTGAAAAAAATTGAGCATCACAAAACTTAGTTTGGTTTGTTGATGTTTAACAGCACCGCCACTGAGTCAAATGTGCCAAGAGGGTGTTAATAAATAATGGTGTTAGAGTAAGGATAGTGAGGAGATAGAAGGCTTGTGAGGGAGAAAAAAAGGGGAAAAGCTGAATGTGGGAGAAAAATTTAGGTGAAAAGAAAGGGGTGTATAAGTTTAGGTGCAGAAGGAGGGGGAGGTAATTATATGTGGTGGAAGAAGTTGTTGCAGAGAAAGTTGATGATGTTTAAGGAAGAATTGTTTTCGAATAGGTCCGAGATTGAGGAAAGAGTGAGGAGATAAGAGATCTGGTATAGGGGACAGGTTAAGAAAATATGCTTGATGGAGAGATCGATGTTGCAAGTGGGGCAGAAGGGGGAGGGGAGCCGGATAAGAGATGGGAGTGAGTAAGAGAGGAGTGGCTGAAGCAAATGCGGGTGACAACAATGTCTTCAAGCCTCAGTTGTGACTATGCAGAGGGGTGTTGGTCCCGGACTTTGGGTTTGATGGTGTAAAGCTTATTCTGGTTTCGTAATTTCAGAAGTTTTGCCAGGTTTTGTTGATGTAGTTGGAGATGGAGAGACGAAGGTTTGAGTGAGGAATAGGAAAAGGAGAGATGTTATTTGACAGAGCTTTGATGGCGGCTCTGTCGGCTCTTTCGTTGCCAGGGATGCCAATGTGGCTGGGAATCCAGAAGAAAAAAAAACATTCTTCCAAGGGAGGGAAGAGTGGAGTTTGTTGAGGATTTGTAGAATGAGAGGGTTGGGCCAGAGCATGTTGAGGATGCCAGTGAGGACAGTTTTAGAGTCAGAGAAGATGATGAAACGGAGGCAGAAAGGGAGTTCTTGAAGTTTAAAGATAGGAGGGTCGCCTTCACCTCGACAGAGTAGATAGAGGTGCTGTCGGGTAATCTTGAGGAGAGGGCAAGGCCAGGACAGGCAGCGGCGGCTGCAGAGGAGCCTTCCCATGTGGAGCCGTTGGTGAAGAGAAAGGAGTAGTCATGGAAATGTCCACTGAGTTGACAGTATTTGGAGTGGAAGAAGGCTAGGTTGTGGAGAGCTTTCGTGAAGGAAGAAAGACCAAGGTAAACCTTGGTTGGTGAATAGTCCAGGTAGGTGTGGGTGGGATGGTTTGTCTGGCAATTGAGAGAATGTTGATGTTGGCTTTGGAGAACTGGGAGTGCATCCAGATCCTGAAAGGTGGGGGGATGTGTTGGTTGAGATTGAAGAGGTTGGTATAGGAGGGAGAGCAGATGAAATAGAAGCAGGGGTTGCGTGGATCGGTGAGGATACGGAGAGCAAAGGAGAGGCCGGCCTTCGTGCACCAGAAATCGAAGGGGAGTTCGCTGGCTTTGACGTGGAGACTGGTGATATGGGAGGTTGTGTGAGTGGCACCAAGGCAAAGCCTAAGGGCAGTGTTCTCAGTGACCTCCTGGTGTTTCAAGTAAAATTTGCGGGCAGAGGCAAAGATGAAATTGCCATAGTCCAGCCTGGATCTGAGGAGGGAGCGATATAAGGTGAGGAGGGAGCGGTATAAGGTGAGCAGGGTGAGACAATTTGCTCTCCAGTCAATGCTTGTGAGGACCTTGAGGAGATTAAGGATTTTGTGACATTTGGTTTTGAGGGTGTTGATGTGGGGGAGATAGAAAAGTTTAGTAGAGTCGAGAGTGATTCCGAGGAAGCGAGAACTGTCTTTACTCAAATTATGGAATCTTTGAGACAGACATTGGGGTGGAGGAGGAAGAGTTGTCGTTGTAGAAATGGATGAGGACAGTTTTGTCTTTTGAGAAGTTGAAACCATTGGAGTCGCTCCAGTGAGCCAGACTGTCCAGACAGTGTTGTAGATTATTTTGGAGAGTATGGAAGCATGGGGAGGATGAGTAGATAGTGAAATCGTTAACATAGAGGGAGCTGTTGATGTTAGGGGTGAGAGTTTTGGTGATGCTATTAATTTTGAGAATAAAGAGAGAGGAGAGGATGCTGCCTTGGGGGACACCCAGATGTTGGGTGTACCTTTGGGAGTAGGTGTGGGGTGGTTGGCGGGTTAATAGAATAAAACTTAGGAATACAATTTGGAGTGTATATTTTCACTACACTGAGCTGAGCAATTCCACCATGCTATATTTTGCTATTAAGTTCATACATCAATGAATTCACTCCTCTCTAATCTGATCTACCCCAGAAATCCCAGCCCCACCAACTTTTACATCCCCACTTATCTGTAGCTTTTGATCTCTTTTGCTCATTAAGATTCTGAACACTTCAGGGTTATCAACCTTCTTCACTGATTTCTTCCGAGGTCATTATTATGTTAGCTTTAGTAGGGATAAGCATTTGTTCCTTTTCATTCATTTTCCATCATATTCATTTCATACCAGAAACCAATTGTTAGGATTTTCTTTGATACCAGAAACCAATTATTGTACTTTTCTTTCAGGGCATTCATTTATTGCAGAACACATTTTAACGGTATTGGAAATTACAAATGATATAATCCCTGTTTCTCCTCCTGTTCCAATGTTCTCCAAATTTGAGTCACTTCTTCCTCAAACGCTAAACCAAATTTGATCAAAATCCATTCATCATTTCTTGAGATTTGTAGAAGAGGTAAAAACATTCATCTCACTTCATTTCTTTATATCATGCCTTTCATGGTCATTTAACCTTTACTCCAGCTCCACTCACTTTTTAACCTACCACACACCTACCTCCCTAATTAATATACCCTCTATAACATACTATTCCACCTTTTTACACCTAATATTATTTCCTTTCCACATACTTCAATCCACCATACACCCTTATCTATTACCCGCCAACCTCCCCACCCCATTGTGTACCCTAGCGACTTCACAGACAGAACCTTCTTAACAGAGATTCTATACCTAACTGGGAAAGAAAGCTGCAAAATTCTATCAAAACTAGCTTGGGCGATATATTTTGATATTGACCCATATCGATATGACCAATATTGTTTTAAAGGATCATATCGATATACTGTGTCAATATTATGTTTTTCAATTATAATACACAATACATGGAAAACTAAAAGGTGATGCAGTGACTTACAGGTAGACTGATAGGTAGATACAACAATTTTTATTTTTTTGAAGATCTTAAGCTGAAGCCTAAGCTTTTTCAATGTTTTTGTGCTTGGATCTTTTGAGAAAATACCATGTAAAGAACATTTTTAGCATAGTAGGTGTTTATTTAAAGATTTATGTATATATTTTGCAATGATTTCTGTTTAGCTGTGCAACAAATTTTACTTAAGATTTTTTTGTGGTGAGACGAGATTACCTTGTACAGAACAGTAACTATGACTTATGTATGACGTCGTATAACTTGCATATCAATATTTCGATGATATTGATATTTTTCAGGCAATATATTGAATTGATATTGCATAACAATCAATATTGCCTAATCTTAACAAAAACCTGTTGAATATTACCCCCTCTTCATTGACATAATTTTGTATCATCAGGTCTTAATTGTGACAGTAGTTTAACAATTTGTTAGGTATAAATGAGCTAAAATCTCTTTCTCTCATGTAAATCTACTGTGTTTAGTTAGGCACAGCTTTTTAAAGGGCAGCAGCTCATTTTATCAACAAGTTCAACCATCAAATTTGTGGAAGTCTAGCTAAGGTCCAAAACCAAACCTAGCTAATCAGCTAGTCTTCTTTCAGGCCTGTCAATTTATTTATTACAATTTTGCTCAGAGTCTGCACATCATTTTTCACAATTTTAACTATAGAATAATAAATTTGTTACCAACTCTGACTTCATGGCTATATAAATGGTTTGTGATTAGCTTTAAACACAAATTACAAAAGTTCATGTATCGTTTTCTTGCTAAGCAGCCTCTTTTTCAGATTTGCATGTAAACATTAATTCCTTATAAAAAAAAACCGAAAAAAAAAAACCTAATGCTTTAAATCTTTACCTCATCACCATCATCATCTGAAAATCGTGGAGTTTCACAGTCTTCAACGTCTAGTTGCCTCCAGCCAGGTGTATCTATTTCTTTGTAGTGCAGTTTTTCCACTCGTGTTGAGGCCAGCATAGAATACGGGATAACAATATTGTCAATGTCATATGCATCACCTGTCACTGATTTCTTCTGTGCACTGTGCTGCTTCAAGGCCTGGAGGGAACTTGATGGTAATGAGTTGGAGAAGGGTGGAACTGGAGTTGATGCTTTACTATCAGGAGTAGTTGAGGTGGGTGTGGCTATCTCAAAGTCAACAGCAATATCAGGGAGTGAATTACTTCTTTCTCGATTCTTCTGAAAACCTACTGCAAAAAATGAAATATGGAAGAAATATCATCTAAATGTGAAATGGGTGATAGAGACATTGCATTAGAGGCCCATGGTACAGAAAGCTATTATTTGTTATTTCTGAACAAGGAACTATTTCTGGGGATGTATAATGTGCATGGTGATATAACAACAAAACTTCTGGCATACCAAAATCCCATATGAGAGAAGTAAAAACAATGGTGGTAATATTTAGAGATATTAACCTGCAAATCATTAGCATATCAAATGCCACTCCAGCTTTTTAAAGTAATTTACATATTATTTAGCATATAAACACAATTGAAAAGAAGCTTTCAGTTGTGTAAAAAAAAAAAACCTTTCACCAGTTTTGCATTCTACAAAAACAAGCTGTCAAGTTGATTTTGTGAGAAATTATATTAAAAGACAGCAAAGGTCAGATCTGACATTAATAAATTTGCACATTCATATTCCTTCACTGATTAAAAACATTGATACTTGATGAAGTAATCCTGATAAGTTCCACTCCAGCTATATAGGATGAAACAAGGCTGGAAGTGGATAAACACCGGATTTTCACCCTACCCTTTCTTAACGAAAAGTGTTCAGAGAACCAGGTAGGGTGTGACTATCCTACCATCGGGACCAACGGCTTTAACATCCCCTTCAAGGGACGGCGAGTGCCATTCAACCATTGCCCACTTCCCTCAACAGCTGAATGATGATTTGTATGATTAGAAATGACTTTCTAGAAGTAGAGATATAAGAAGTAAAGGAAAAGATACATTAAGAATTTCCCACTAGAAAGTGCAAAAAAAGAAGACAGCTAATTTTGGCCACTGGTCTTGCATATCCAATTAAACTTGCACGGTCTACCGGTTTTGCAACTAAAACCGGTTACAGTCTTATTCATATTTTATTTTTATTTTTTAGACAAAAAACAGGAAGTACTGAAAAAACAAAATCACTGTAATAAAAAATTCAAAAAGATTGTAAAAATCGGTTTTATTTCAATAAAAAGAAAGTTCATGCATTGTGTAAGAATGTTTTTTGAATTATCTTTTGATATATTTGTGAAAATATGTGATATTTATGCAGATTAAATTAATAATAGGATTGAGAAATGAGAATGTTTGGAAATGCAATGCATAGTCATAAATATTGCATGTACCTGTAATAACAGGCTCGAATCCGCTCAATGTCTCTTCTTTCTGAACTAATAATTCAACGAACACAACAACTGTGCCTTCATTTCTTTATAATCCCGTTTATTTTGAATCCTTAACACTCTACCGAATCCTTCTGTCATGTAAAATACTTTGTTAATCCATTATAAATCCCAGCAATACAAATATCACAAATCACAAGACGATTTACTCATAATTTCACAACCAACCCGGCCCTACATGTGCTGTGCAAGACTACATTAACTGCAATTTACAAAACAACATATTGTGTATGAGCGCTACGGCCCCTGGATATGAAACATGTGAATGAATATCATGACTCGTGAGCATGACTTTAGTGCCGTAATTGGTCAAGAAGTTAACTTTTTTTCTGGCCTATAGTAACAGTAGTTGTGGTGTGCTACTAGTTTCGCGAATATGCAATACATTATAGTAACGTTAGTACAGAGCGGGAAAGAACTGATTATAACTTTAGTGCAAACTTTCTGGACCCAACTGTCATGAAATATGGTTGTATTTTTTTTTAATTATACAAGAAAATTTCATAAGAATAAATTTCTGTTGAAAAGACAACGTGTGCATTAACTTCATCTGAGAATCGCTTGAGTCAATAAATAAATGTTGCAAATTCAAAAAGAAGTTGAACATTTTTAGTGTAAATTTGTATAATAATCTGCAAGTCATAACGAAACTTCTCCTCACAATCACCAACTATCATTTCCAAACAAAACAAAGAGTTGAAATATGTCACGATCGTCCCAAGCAGTAAAAAACTTAATCAGTTTAAAAAAGCTTAAGTAAGCTACAGTATCAAAGCCAAACTGTAATCAACTTGAATTCCAATATACCAGAGAGAGAGAGTTGAAACACACAATTACAATGACGAGTCGTCGCCTGCGTATTCGGTTATGATAGTACAAATGCTATCACGAAACGCTTAATACGACCCGGACGAGAACACAAGTACGACGTACGGACAGACATAACATCAACAACCAAGTCAATGTCCACGGCCTTTGATAACCAGTTGTGGTGCACTGGCGTGTCTACCCACCCCAGGATTGAACCCGAGGCCTCGTGGTCTGTAGACAGGTATGATAACCGCTACACCACAGTAGGTAGATTCCAATATACCAACTAATATACCAGCTTTTATACCAACTGCCTGGCCCACATATAAGTATTGCGCAATGTCATGACAAAACAAAATGTGCACCGGACGTCATTTTGAAGGGCTTAGAAACTTTCATTTCGGCCCTTTAGATGACTTTGAAACTAAAATCTGAGTTGCTTTGTCATTTGGATGTGGAATTTCAGTAATCCATACATTTTATTTATGGTTTTAACCTCATTTTAAGTGAGTTTCAAAAGTTTCAAGGACTTCGCTGTAACTCACTGCTATTTTAGTGTATAAGCTGCGATGTGTACAGTTGATGTTGATTTGTGTACAAAACAGTCATAAGCGGTGAACAGAATAGAATCACAGAGGTTTTTAGCCCATTAGGGATTTTAATATTGATGATTATTGTACTTAATATTAGAAGCCCTTAAGGCATGAACAGACTAAAAATTTGAAAATAATGTTGAGAAATTGATCAGTGTTTTATATTTTTATTTTGCCAAGTAACTTTTTTTTAAAGTTTTTAAGGAGTAGGCCTGCACTATGTTGTTCTTGTATGTTTGAAAAATACTGATGTTAAAAATAGAAAACTTTCGGCCAATTATGCACATGCGCAAGTCACTTCAAGACTTGCATATTATTACGATGAGGTAAATTCTGTTTAATATATGGATGTGAATAGTGTTAAAAAATATATTCATTCCCTGTAACAAATGGATGTGTCTGAAATAAAAAAAAAAGCATAAATTTAGAGTTGAATAAAGTTTCAATGTAAGTTGCAAACTTGTGTTAACAAACATATTGTCGGAGATTCTGGGGGTGTGAACGGGCACATAATGTCAGAGATTCTGGGGGTGTGAACGGGCAGTTTGTTTTATCTTATTGAGTTAGAGATCATGTGTATATTTACGCTTCTATGTTTCAATTGGAAGCCCCTTGTAAAGAGGGAATTTCTTTTGGTGTACAATTCCATGGTACTGTAAGTCATATTTCATATTTGCCACTTTTCAGTAGGTCACCTGTCCACTTTTGGGTAGGTCACCTATTATACTTGGTACTACGGTAATACCGGTACCCTTTAACAGTACAGTACCGGTACCAAAAATTTTGAGTACCGTGCAACGTTAATTACAACTATCCGACAAATTTCTTTTCTTTTTACATGAAAGAAAATTGAAATCCTCACTATGAATAGAAATATTGATCAAATAAAGGCACATGTGGCCTGTCACCACAGCCTTTGTCATAACTTTTTTATGTGACTGGCTTGGGACATAGGGAACTGTTTAATACCTTTCGGACCTAGACTTACAAATGGGTAAAATCAGCATCATTTGAGGGGCAAATGTGGTACTAAAATTACTTTACACGCAAACAACATTAAAGTTTATGAAAACATTTTATTTATCAATGCCTCCATTATTATTTTCAACACTATTTACAGAAAATACTGTGATACAAACATCTTTAGCTGCTATCATATAACAGTGTATGCAATGCACTTTATTTTCGGCGCTTGTTTACATTACGGGTCAAAACCGGTTTTCCGGTTAAAACCGTTTTTGTTTTGGAAGCAAAACCATGCAAGCTTATATCCAATTAAGTTCAATGTCTTGGCTTTCACTTGTAATGCAAACTTTTAAACATACAAGATCATAGGAAAAAGAAGAAATTTATCATCACAAGTGTATCTTATATGAAAGAGGACCTAAAATGGAAACAAAATGATGGAGACACTACTTCAATCAATATCTTATTGCAGAATCCACCTTGTAGATTTTATAAGGAGCTTGATTGTATTTTGTATAATTTTATCTGAAATGGAAAACCTGACACTGACAAAATCAAAAGTTGTGTTCTTATTAATTCAACCGAGTCTGGGTGTCTTAATATGGTACACACTTGGGTCGTTTTTTTAATGCTCTAAAAATTGCACGGGTAAAACTTTACTTGGTTAGCTAAGTACAATTTATCTTGGTCCTCAAACCCACTTTCATTTCTACCTTGCTGGTCGAAAACTGTGTTTGAGTTTATGATTTGCTAGCCGTAGGCTGCAGATTTTTTTAAAGTTTAATATTTACTCTGTGCCTTTTACTATGTATTATGGTATTACTAGGGCAACTCCTGTGGAATGGTACAAGCTCTCGTACAAACACTGATGTTGATGATATCACTCCAGCTGAAATATTAGTAGAACTAAAACTTTTGTGTTGATATAACCAACTAGAACCAAAAGGTTTTGTGGTTCCGATGCTTTTCTTTATATGCTGCTTGATTTGCAAGTTTTGTATAGTCTGTCATGTCATTGCATATCATGAAACATTTTGTTTCAGGATATTTATTCATGAGCCACGACCACCATGCATGATGCAGATCAATAAAATAGACATACCTATTGACAACACTAGCATGTGCACAATAATAAACAATATTATCATAGCAAGTATGATGCAAAACAGACATAGGGTTGCTTTGTATCATATTCAAAGAATTTTGGGTTAAGCCCCGCCTACTCATTAATATGCATGTTATCACTACCAAAACCAATAAAGCACAACCACAGACCATGAGCTATCTGTGTATCACATATGGCTTGAATCCAGTTTATCATTCTTTAGATACCGTAATTACAAGCTTTTTTTTCAGCAAAATCATATTAAGCCCACCCACTATGCATACTAATGAAATTCAACATTTTTATACCATGAAGATGCACACATTAGCAAACATCATAACTGTACCAAATATGAAGCAAAACATATATGTGGTTGTTATATAAGCATTTCAAAAATTTATATTAGGCCCCGCCTACTCATTAATATTAATGACATCACCAAACAATAGGGCACATTTACGGAACATGGGCAATCTTGTGTATAACATATGACTTCAATCCAGTTTATCTTTCTTTAGATATCATGTTTACAAGCCCTTTTCAGCAAAATCATATTAGGCCCCGCCCACTATGCATATTAATGAAATTCATAGTTTTTAAACTATAAACATGTACACACCAGCAAACATCATAACTGTACCAAATATGAAACAAAACATATATACGGTTGTTAAAATATAGGCATTTCAAGATTTTTACATTTTGTCCCGCCTACTAATTAATTTGCATGACATCACCACCATTAACAATAGGGCACATGTACGGACTATGAGCTATATCTGTGTACTACATATGACTTGAATCCAGTTTATTGTTCTTTAGATATCGTGTTTACAAGCGCTTTTCAGAAAATCATAATAAGCCCTGCCCGCTATGCATATAAGTAAAATTTAACTGTTTCATACCATGAACATGTACACACTAGCTAACATCATAACTGTACCAAATACATAACTACAGTAAAGCGGTTGTTAAAATAAGAGTATTTCAAAATTTGTACATTAAGCCCGCATTGATATGCATGACATCACCACCAAAACAATAGGGCACATCTACGGACCATGGGCTGTATGTATACTACATATGACATAAATCCATGACATGAATCCACTGTACCGTTTTTGAGATATCGTGTTTACGAGCTGGCCATCACATACACACACAGGCCATCAATGTTTAGTGGTTCTGATGCATTCTTTCATTGTTAGTTGATTTATACTAACTGGCATTGCATATTATTATACAAAATATGCCTAATAACATATATTCAAAAGCCATGCCCACCATTTACACGATACATAAATAAAACAGAACTGCTCACCATTTACACGATACATCAATAAAACAGAACCTGTTGAAACTTTCAAGATTTTTTGTCATTTATATTCAGCCTCCCATCCCACTTTAAAGCAATATACATGACATCACAACCAAAACCAATAGGGCACACAAGCAGACAACGGGTTATCTGTTTACCCAATATGAGCTGTATCCAATGTAGTGGTGTTGGGTTACTGTATTTACAAGCTCTTTTCAGAAAAAACAATTAAGCCCCACCCACTATATATATTAATGATATTCAACTATTGTATATCATGAATATGTATACACTAGCTAACAATATAAACACACCAAGTATGAATCAAAACAAACATGAATATGTTAAAGTATGAACATTTAACAATTTTTACATAAAGCCCTGCCTACTCATTGATATGCATGTCATCACCACCAAAACCAATAGGACACATATATGAACCATGGGCTATGTGTGTACCACATATGACATGATTCCAATTTATCATTCTTTAAATATCGAGTTTACCAGCTCTTTTCAGCAAATTCATATTGAGCCCCGCCTACTATGCATAGTAATGAAAATGAGCATTTGTATACAATGAACCGATACACACAAGCTAGCATCATAACTATACCAACATATGAAACAAAACAAACATTCGGTTGTCAAAATATGAACATTTCAAGATTTTAACATTAATCCCCGCCCACTCATTAATATGCATGATATCACTACCAAAAACAATAGGGCACATCTACAGACGATGGGCTATCTGCCTACCACATATGATATGAATCCAAGTGTACTGTTCTTGAGATATCATCCTTTGGTTCCTTATGCTTGTCAATAGTTTAACTTTTTTAAATGGGTTACAGATTTTCAGGATTATGTTTACAATTGGAATTCTATTTACTGTTGTTGTCATTTTTCTGTTACGGGTTAAGTGAGGTATTTTCAATACAAATTCATTAACAGCCTGGAGTCATTGCCACAAATCAGTATTTGTCTGAAGTAGGAATCCATTACGATTCTTTTTGTAGCTTTTGTCTCTCTTGAAATTGGGACAATGACCCATCTCTTTTAGAGTTGCAATTTGACACATTCCTTCTGGTTCTGTTTGCAAAGCTTCCTTGGTGTGGCTGCTTTACCTCTTACATATGACATTATTTGCTTCGCCAGCAATACAAGTGAAAGAGACAAGTTATTTAAACTTTGTTATTTTCAATGCTAAGCTTTGACGTTTTCTTGTAAACTTGATCATAGTAATTCCTGTTGCTAGGAACTTCCTTTCTAGGTTGAGTCACCTCTCAAGGGTAGAAAAGTATATTTATGTCAAAAATGATCAGTTAGCCAGTTTTTTTTTTAAAGTTTAGACTTACTTCTCAAATTAAAAAAGCTGGGTTTTGAGGTTTAAGTTATTTTTCTGGATATTTCTCCAGCTCGTGTTTGTTGTTGCCTAAGTTACATTGGTTTATTACTAATAGTAAGTTAATTGTTTCAATATGGAGTTCTAAAACTGTTGTTTATTAAACTCATTAATTACTTATCCCTTTCTTTTCTTTCTCTTTCCTGGTAATTCTGAAGTATCTATAAACTTATTTTTGCATATTTTGTTATCATTGTAGATAGTGTTCTTGAAACTTTTGTGTTTTTCATTATTTGGAATTTCACAATGATACTACTGAAAGAGCACCGCTAGCTAAGTACCAAGTTGTTTTTGGTATTCTTCTTTTAAATGTGCAAAATGGAAAATAAAAAATCTTATTCCTTTAAGATGAGATATTCAAGTCTCAGCTGTGTAAAAATGACTGGTGTAGTAAGTCTACTATGGAAAGTTGATATCCTCATCCCCACTTGCTTAACAATTGTTACTGTACCTTTAAGCTACAAAATCGCAGAAATACATAAAGACATGGAGGAATCCGAGGATGTGGCATCACAACTAGCTGTTTCTACACCAACAATACCAAACTTCAACTTAATTAAATATCTCCTTAGTGGAATAAGATTTTTGAATGCTTACTGCACCATTTGGTTTCTTTTGAAGTCCTCTTTTATATATCATTAAACTTGCTTCATTCCTGAACTAATTCTATAAGGGTTAATGAATGAAATACAACTATCAAATCAATCCAATTGGCTATAGGAGAAATTATGTTAATTTACCATGTGAAGAAGATGAGAGTGTCTTCTTTCTCTTAATTTCGGATCCAAATTTCTTTGGTTCTGCATTTTGTTCATTCTCCAGAGAAATTTGACATGAGGAATCTTGGTGTGGGAATCCTTCAATCTCTGAGCTTTTCCTGCTTATCTTTAAAGATTCTGAAAAGATTTTGAAAGACAAAAAAAACAATTCTTGAGATTATATAACTTTAAGACTAAACTGGGGATTTAACCCTTACTCTACCACGCGGCGATAGTATCGCCGTTTTCAAACCACCTTTTTCTAAAAGTAAAATCGGGACTTTACCACAGTCCTATAAGAGTAATCTTGGTATCATTTTAAAGTACTCGGATATATTTTTTTACAAAATGAAACTTTTTTATAGAAGTCATATTACATAATTTAAAAAAAAGGTACATCGAAAAAGGGTAAAACTCAATAATTGCTAAAAAATTCAATTTTTTTATTTTTCTCTTTTACATCTTACAATAATTTCAAGATCACATTTTTGCTTTAAAATCAAACACGCAAGTCCTAAGACATGATAGTATTGGTTTCTGGTATAATTTTTATAATCCCTACGTCCAATCTTTTGTTCTGGAGAAATATTTTCAAAATTTCATGAATTTCTGCCATTTTTGACCGGTCTTTTTTCTTCAAAAAATCCAAACTGTACATTACGCATGCTTTGTTGAACCGCCGTTCGAAAGCGCTTGAAATTTCCTTTCATTTGATATATAAATAAAGGCATACTTCCCTCTATTTAGAACCTATTCTATAAGAATAAAATTACACCTCTCCAATTTGAACGACTACTAATGTAGAGGAAATGTACGCGACTAGCGTGCGAGCGCTTCGGGTTCGAATCTCGCCGTGACCACTGCGTAGTTATTTTTCTGCTGCAGCTTTCAGGGGACGTTTGACTTTTATCATTTTTGATGTGTTTTCATCTTTCCTTTCTTTCTAAAAATTATAGATTATTATCATTGGAAAGGAAATTTCAAAAAGAATCTAAATATGTAACACAAATCTCTGTTTTCAATACTGACAAGAAGTTATACTTCTGCAAAGATTGACCATTTGTTGACCAAATTCAGCCAAAAATTGCTTAATTTGCATAATTTTGTCCAATATTTCCTAAATTGGTTTTAATTACTCAAAAGATAAATATCTTGGCATCTATTTCAACCAAACTTGTAACGAAAGAAAACGAAAGGAAAGTTGTCAAAAATGCATATGAAAAAAAAGTTACGAAAATTGGGGTCGCTATTTTTAAAGCCCTGGTAAAGTAAGGGTTAATAGATATTTTGTGCCAAAACTGGGAATATGAAGATCTCATGTAAAGCCAGAAATTATTATTATTTTTGATTATTTGACAGAGATTAAAGTTACTCTGCCCTGAAATCAATATGCTCCCCCATGTTTTAAGGGTGTTTGAGTAGTCGGACAACAGTGAATAAACAGACACGTAACAGTAAAGAATTTATTCCAACATCTTATATCATGTAGTGCTGTCAACCATTAGCAATTTATCATTAATCGCTCAGAATTCTTCAAAAACGTTTGGTAAAACTTTAATCTTGATTAAACGATTAATCACGAAAATACTATATGGGTAGCCTAGTGCACAGAAACAATTAGCTCCACTGAAAAAGATTGTAAAATACTCAAAAAATCTCCTAAAAGATTTTAGCTATAAACTGAGAACAAACCCATCTATGCTTAAAATGCATGAAGAAGGAATTAAAAATCAAGCAAATTCCTTCATTTTCTTCATTATCGATCGTTACGATCTGTATTGTGTTAAGAATTGTCAAATGAAATACTAAAGCATGAAAGCTTTACCATCTGTTGGGGTATCATCAATCCTTCTAAAGTAAACATCGTCTTCAGTTGAATGTCGAGCAGCTTTCCTAAGAAGTGAACACGACCTTTGCAAGGGGCTACCACCCATATTTCGAAGTTTCTGTTTTCTCCTAAGTTTTCTCAGTCTTTTGATGTCTCTCTTCTTTACCCGTAGCTGCACAACAGATGGTCTCTTCCTCCTGAAATTAAAAGAATTGGCAAAATGTCACACTTGCTCTTCTTTGGAATAATTGCCAACTTTTGCACACAAATCTTACAAAATCCAATTTTAAAATGATCATTTATGCTCTGAGGTATGAAAATAAATGTTTTATACTAATACTATGAAACTGCTTGGAATTTCCATCAAGCTTATTTATTCAAAAGGAATAATGGGAAAGTTTTTGGGCAATGTTTAGCCAGTTAATTTTTTTTGGCATGGGTCAATGTTACCAGTTAATTTTTTAGCATGGGTCAATGTTGTTTAGATGTTGATTCACACTTTATTAAGATTCGTATTTATGCAGGTAATATACTTGTTATAGTTGGAATTCAAACCTGCAATTAATGAAATTACGTAAAGAGAACTTTGCTCTTACAGAAGGAATTTATATTTTTCGAGATTTTATCCTGGCATAATTGTCTAAAATAATAAATAGTTAATCATAAGATTATGGAAGCTTAAATGTGGGGGAAGACCTGTTTGTCATGGCAATCTCATTTCAGTACCAGCTTTATCATACATTAAAGCATTAATTCCATACATTAAATGACATTCTACCAAAAAACTGCTGTCCTACCTTTGTCATTTTCAGTAAATTCTGCAATAAATTGGCCAATGTCATGACAGCCCTTTTAATGGGTCTAATTGTTGCTGATTTAATCATCAAACAAAAACAAATGACTAGGGCTGTGACATTACACATGTAAATGTTTATACAACAATCCTTCAAATAAACGTTTAGTATAATCCTCTACAAAATTATTTTTTTGTGATTCATACTTGCCATTGAAAATAATAACATTCACACACAAACAACCTTTACATATGATCAACAAAGGATTTAATACCTTTTGAGGCAGGAGTTGAAATTCGCGCTTATTAGCTATTTCACTTTAATTGGCCGAATTTAGAGCAACTTGATGTAGAGGCTTAAACCGGATTAACAACGCTCATTACTATTATTCTAAAGGCCTAAATCTGCATAAGGTTGACACCTGTTTTACAAAAATACACAGCCAAAAAAGCTTTGATTGTTATTTTCACCACTAATAAATGTGCAGATTTCATGATGAGCTGAATAAATTGCACACAAAGAAAAAAGATTGCGAACTAAACGAACAAAAAAGTTTCAAAGACGCCGAGACTTGGTGGGGTCAGTATAAACAAACGGAAATTAAACAAAAACGCACAGCCCTACAATTAACTCCTCTGAGCTAGTTGATTGACAGGTTTTTTCAACCAATCACCACACAAATTTGCCTAGCAAAAAAATATGCGTAGGTGGGGCAAAAATTCTACGCAGTACAGTTAGCTAGCAGCAAAAATAAGACGGACTTTAGTCAGTCAAGATGGTGAACAACACTTCTGAGCCTTTGGGTCCACACAGGCTTTGTATATCAGATTCCTGTTACCCAGAGAGATTAACGAACTGAATTTGTTTAATTCCTTTTGCTAAAAACTCTAAAGACCCAACGAAGTGCCATAGATGGATCAAAACTTGCGGCAGGACACATAAAATTTGAATGTCAATGCTAAGGTCATGCATGATTGATTCAAGTATGGATTTGAGTTTTGTTGGCCCGACTTAGTTACCACATTGCTATGGTGGGCATGGCCTATTTTCTTAATCAGAGAGGTCAATTCGATAAGCACAAACTGCAGGAATTAATTAATAATTATCTTCTCATATACTGAACTAGTTTCTAAAGAGACTTTGAACAATGAATCACAACAGGCAAGAACCTTTACACAAAACAACATTCAAATATACAAAGCTATCAGGAACATAGTGCCTGATTTTGTCTTGACATCTGATATTGAAGGGGAACAAATGTAAGATGTTAACAAGGAGACGCAATGTTCTGTCTTACTTTTTTGGCAACTTCAACCTCCTTTCATTCTCGCCTTTCCTCAGCAAATTCTCAAAATGAATTGATATGGGAATGTCTGCAAAGAGAATGAGTCATTTATCAGTAACTCCCCAATGACTATTGATTGTCACACATACCCTGAGTTTCTACTGAGTCTAGCCTTAATACACTTAGTATAAAATGCATAACAATGATAAGTTCCAGTAAGTCAGAGATGAGAAAGGATAGTTTTACTCCAAGCTGTGAAATTAAAGGAATGTTTACCTTTTTAGTGTGGTCACTGATCACTTTTTAGCAATAGATAACACAAAAAGATAATACATAAATACACAGCTGAAAAAAAATACTTTAACATGAACTTTTTCAAAGGGTAAGAATAATGTAAGTATTACCATCATTTACCATATGTACAAGCTACACCAACCAACCTTGTTTAATGTTTATGAAATAAATATTTACAAAAAGTAAATCAGCAAAAAAAAATAACAGACCTGTTCAGAAATAGCTCATTCTAAATTTGTCTCAATTGACTCAAAAAGAAGAAATCAATTTAATCAACAAAATCTAGGCATATCATTTCATTTTGCACAATCTAGGCATTATATCATTACACTTTGCACAATCTAGGCATTACATCATTTCAGTTTGCACAATCTAGGCATATCATTTCAATTTGCACAATCTAGGCATATCATTTCAGTTTGCACAATCTAGGCATTATATCATTACACTTTGCACAATCTAGGCATTATATCATTTCAGTTTGCACAAACAACTTACATTGTTCTAGGTAAAATTCAGAGTAAAAATTCTCTGAAATACATGTGTGATGCCATCACAAAAACAATTTAATTTGAAAAGACTATAATCCTGTTTAATACAAATGAAACAAGAATACTAGCCACAAATATGATGGTTGTAGGCGTTGTATTTAATCTTACACTTAATAAACCAGAACCAAAAGGTTTTGTGGTTCCATTGCTTTTTCATAAACTGACTGATTTGCAAAATTTGTTATTACCTGTCATGCATATCATGAAATATTTGTTGTATGATATTCATTCATTTTTAACATCAATAAAAATGTTAACATTAGCATTTGCACAATAATTAACATTATCATAGCAAGTATGATGCAAAAACGGTTGCTTATTTATCCTATTTTAAGAACTTGTCAGTAAGCCCCTACTCGGAATTCATGACATCACTACTACAACATTAGAACATACATACAGACCATGGCCCATCTGTGTACCACATATAGCATAAATCTGATATACCGTTTATGGTGTTTACATCATTTAGCATTTTCATATTAAGCCACACCCACCATGTACATTAATGACATTTGTTGATACCATAAAGCATGTATACAACAACAACCAACAAAATTATCATGCTCAATGTCGCAAAACGGACATACAGATACTCATTTATCACTTTTTCAAAATGTTCACTTTTAAGCCCTGCCCACTTATAATTATGCATGAATCACCACCACAAAAATTAGGTCACATCTGCAGACAAAGAGCTACAGTATCTGTGTACCACGCTTGATGTGAATCCAGTTCACAGTTTTTGAGATATCTTGTTTACTTGTGATTTTTGTTCACAAAATCCCACTAAGCCTAACCCACTATGCATATTAATGAAATTAGCGTTGTGTGGGATTCCGATAGTCATGTAAATCCCACTACCCTGATCCGGTATTGCGTAATCCCGAAAGCATAAGGATTTAAAGCTACAACCGGGAATCCCAGGAGTGATAAAAACTGTTGAAAAAACTTCTTTCCTGTTTTTTTTTTTAAAGAAATATTAAGTAAATATATGTCTTAAAAATCATGTTTTGTGTCTTCCTTTTTATGTAAAAAACAACTAATTCTAACAAAATTCAAGTCAATTTTGACATTTGACAACCACCCAAGTCAGTTATAACAAACTTTCAACTCCTGATGGTAAAGTTTCGCGAAGTTTTTAGATACCAAATTACAGAATTCTCTTATATCTGAGCAAGTTGTCATGTGAAGAAGGTTCTTTTTAGTCTTTCAACAATCAAAACCCTCAAATAAAAGTGTAATTTCTTACTGGCTGTTTGATGCAACAAGCAAATTCACATGTCAGCAGCAACACACTCATTACACACTAGACCACTACGGTAACATAACACTAGGCCCAAGTTTTCAACAACAACAAAAATTCACATGGTATCAAATCCTCTCAAAACGTTTTAAAAATACATCTAAGTCAATAAAAAGTAGGAACAATTCAGTTCAATCTTTATTTTTGTACAAAAATATTTCCTTCAAAAGGGTAAAAAGTGTTATCTGAAATCACAAATTCAAGCATGAAAACTCAGGCGATAAAAATCAAAATAAAGACTTCACACTCGAAAAAAATCCCAAAATGAGAAGCCTCAGAGAAAAGGCTAATAAAAATATTTTCGAGAGGTCCCATGTCATGGGACAGGAAGCTAAGAAATTGATAATTTTAGTAATGGTAGAGAAAGGATAGGTCTTGACTATGCATTTCCAAACTTGACAAGATTTGTTTCAGTAAAAGTTTTATGGGGAACTATTTTACCATGGACCTATACCCAAATTTAAGTGATTTGGTGAGAGTGTATATAACACCTCTTCACTTCAGTCAAAAAAAAGGCCAAGACCTCTGGTGAGCCTCTATTAAAAGTAAGCTCATCCAAGAGATAATAGATGGTACTTTTTGGAAAACATAACAAAAGATCCCAAATCTATTACATTCTGGTACAAAAAGGACCATAAAATTGACTCTTTCATCATAGGGCAAATAATTAGTTCTGTGCTACCTTAAGAAGGCTGGCTGATAACCAATTTGGGGGCGACATTTCAAAATAATTACAGAATATATTTCAGGTTGAAGGATTAGTTCAGTGGTCAAGCATGTTTTATCTTCTTATCAAAGAGGACTTCAAAAGAAACAAAATGGTGAAGAAAGCATCAAAACTCTTATTCCATAAGGGAGATATTTAAGTTTAAAGTTTGGTATCATTTTTAATCAGACTATACTTGTGATGTCATAGACTCAGATTCCTCAGTCTTTGTGTATTCTATCATATGTTGTCCTGTGATTCTGTGGCTTAAAAACCATGGGATATGTCAGAAAAGTAGTAAAACTGAATCTAGGAAAGGTATTCATAATATACCACCTGAAGAAAGTTTGAGGAAAAATAATTCAAATGGTGAAAAAATTCAATAAACTTTTTTTTAAATACCTAAAGACTTTGAAGTGGTACCAAACTTTAAAGTTGAATATCTCCTTAACGGAATAAGATTTTGCAATGCTTTCTTCACCATTTTGTTTCTTTTGAAGTCCTCTTTTATAAAAGATTGACATGCTTGACCACTGAACTATTATTTCTACAAGTTACAGCTTGAATTTTTGGTGGGTTGTGATTCTAGGAGCATTTTTTCAGGAATTTTTTTTTTAAGTTATGGGGTTTTTCAGATAGATTTTGAGTTTTTCATACACATTTTAAAGGATTTTCATGTTCTTTGTAAGTATTGTGTTATTTATCAGGGTGTTATCGAGGCATTTAAATACATGTTTAGATGTGAATTTGGCCTTGTGTACTAACATAAGGTAGTGACAGTGCAGCAAGGAATATACATTAGGAGAGTAAGCAACACTACAGTACAAAAACATGACTACTGCACAACAGTAAATGAAATTCAACGTTTTAATACCTACATACACACTAGCTAAGGTCATTGTTATAACAAATATTAAACAAACAAACATGTGATTGTCAAAATAAGAGCATTTAAAGATTCTTTATTAGGCCCACCTACTCATTAATATGCATGATATCACCACCAAAAACAATAAGGCACATGTACAGACCATGGGCTATCTGTGTAACACATAATACATCATTCCAGTTTACCGTTCTTGAAATGGCATGTTTACAAGCTCTTTTCAGCAAAATCATATTAGGCCTAGTCCACTATGCATATTAATGGAATTCAACGTTTTCAAATCATAAACAGGTATAGGTATGCCAGCACCAGCTAACACCATAATTATACCAAACATGAAACAAAACAGACATGTGGTTGTCAAACAAGGATTGTTGGAAGGACAGTATGCTCCACTATTCAAAGCTAGCATAGACAATGGGACTTAATAATGGACGTATATGCCGGTATTGGGGCCAGTGGGGGAAATTATTTCAAATTACATAACCTTTTTTGAAGGATGCACTTCAACTTTTCCCCTTTCTTTAGATTTTCACATTTTACTGCAAGCCTCAAATAATTTTTTGAGTTGTATCAGACATTTTGGGTGAGGTTACCACCTCACCCAAAAACTCGCAAAACATGAAAGAAATCTATATAAAAACACCTCTTATCATTATATTCATTGAGTCACAAAGAAAGTGATGACCCATGACTTGCCCATGTCAATGAAATATTAAAACATTAACAATCTATTCTTGCAGCATAATGCAATCATTTGTTATTTCTTCAGTCATTTACTTACCTAACTACCCTAAGTTGATTCACCTTATATGAAAGAGGACTTAAAAAGAAAAAGAAAAATGGTGACAGAAGCATTCCAAAATATTAATATATTATTTTATAATCATTGTGTAATTACAATGAACATGAAACAAAACAGACATGCGGTTGTGAAAATATGTACATTTCAGGATTTTTACATTAAGCCCCTCCTACTCATTAATATGCATGACATCATCATCAAAAACAATAGGGCACATCTGCGGACCATGGCCTATCTATGTACCACATATGACATGAATCCAGTTTATCGTTCTTAAGATATCGCTTTACGAGCTAGTCATCACAAACATACACACACATCCACCCCCACATACATACACACACATCCACCCCCACATACATACACACACATCCACCCCCACACACATACAGTACATACACACACATACAGTACATACACACACACATGCCATCATGACCGCATAGGTTCCTGATGTTATCACATCGAAACCAAAAACTTTAATCTTGCATACAGTATATACAACCCTCTTATTTGTGCACAGAAATCCCATTTTTTGTAATAATCACAACATTAGGTACCACGTATAGTATTTAATCAGTTGCGGGTACTCAAAGAAATAATCATTATTAGCAGTGTGCACCTATTACATATTTGAGAGCAAAAGTGAAAACATTTCATGTTTTGACTTTGAAGTAATGTTAAAAATTCCATGTAATTTGACATAAGGCTTGATATATATGTACACTGAAAATTAAAGCCTCTCATGTTAAAAATGCTTTAAAAATCAAGCAAATGCCTTGAATATTAATTTTTTGTGTGTTTTGACTTTTGAGTTATGTTAAAAATTCCATGTAATTTGACATAAGGCTTGATATACATGTATACTGTATGTACACTGAAAATTAAACCTTCTCATGTTAAAAATGCATTGAAAATCAAGCAAATGCCTTGAATATTGATCTTGTTTTATTTGTTTGATGTTTGGCTTCTCTGAAAACACTAGGTGCATCATGGTCTGAAAATGGTGTTAATGAGAAAGAAAGGAAAAAACATGAATCCAGACTTAGTAATTTATTGTCTATGTACTGGGCAGAAAACATCAAAATGCTATATTTTCTGTGTAATTGTGGTAATTCAACCCATTATCTACCACGGGGTGATATTATCACCGTTTTGGGTGCCCTGTCTTTGACTCCGCCTCCCAAGTGCATTTTCTGAAAAATGTTGGTAGTGTAAGGGTTAATCAACACGCCCGCGGTGTGCCAATTCAAAAATATATGTAGCATGATCCAGGTGGGTGGCCCAGCAGGTCACTGAAGCGGAACAAGCACAACTATGCTGCTCGGAAGACAGAGGACCCTTCAATAATTAGCCTGTGCTTTACCCTTACTCTACCACGCAGCAATATTATCGCCATTTTGGGTGCCCCATCATTGACTCCGCCTCCTAAGTGCGTTTTCAAAAGAGTTCTGGTAGAGGAAAGGTATCATTCCATAAATGAATTCAGAAGTGAACATACTGGTAACATCACTTTCGGTTGTCAATTTTCTTTATTGATCGCAAGAAATATGCAATGTTACTGATCACACATACACCAGCCTGAATATAGGGGCTACATGTGTTATCAATAACACCCGATAATTCTTGCAGTCAATAAGGATAATCGAAAACCGCAAGTAACGCATAACATCCCAAATTTCTTGTAGTCAATAAAGAAAAATGAAAACGCAAGTGTCGTTACCTACCAGCACAGCAGCGTTCACTTCTGAATTCATTTATGGGACAATACATGTACCTTTCCTTTAAAGGAGCTGGCAACAGAAACAGGAGGGGGTGTTTTTCTTGAACACTTTAAAGAAAAAGTAAAATTTCAGAATGTTTGGGCAAAATCTACCAAAAAAAGTGAGTATAAGAGACCCTCCCCAAAAAAAAAAAAAAAGATTATGGAAAGGCCCCGATTTTATTTTTAGAAAAAGGTAGTTTCAAAACAGTGATATTATCGCCACATGGCAGAGTAATATTCGGAATAATATCTGAGATCCGAGTAAGTTGATGTTGTTAATTTCGTTTTGTATTCTTCCATACTTTTTTCAAGTGCGCTTTGTACCCAATTTGTACATATTTTCCTGTAATTTTGAAGTCCTAACAAGTTGCCGATCGCTGCAAATAAACATTGCGCAGCTTTTTCTGTCTTGCTAAAGAAATTAGGTCTTTTGAGGTTGGAAAACAGTTTTGCTAACCTTTTGACTTAACATGCTTTTGAAATATTCCATGGATTATTGTGAGCAATCAAGAAATGAATTAAGAAAAAAGCATTAAATTTAGGACCGACTTATATCGGCTATGTGCTAAATTTCTATTATAGAACACAAAGTACGGCCATACCGCACTTTTTTTTTCAACTGCTAAAGCTCAATTATATGGCAAAAATTGTTTGCTTAAAATTGTTAATTATACATATATCTATTTCACCGAGATAGAATTTACATACACAAATATACATGTAGGTTACAAAATGTTGGAATAAAAAATAACAGAAAAGGAAAAAAAGTACAAGCAATAATGCACTAGCAAGTAAAAATAATCTGCACATTGAAAAAAAACCCCACTAAACTGGAAGAGTAGAAACTATATTTCCATAGAGGATCATTTTAATTTTGATTTAAGCTTGTTTTATTATTCGAAATCATAATCAATTAGGACTTGTCGTTATTAAATTCATAAATGAATTTAATTATTATTTTGATGTGGTATTCTATTAATATTCTAATGTGGATATTCCGATGTGATG
Source organism: Chiridota heheva (assembly GCA_020152595.1). Classification (NCBI taxonomy): domain Eukaryota; kingdom Metazoa; phylum Echinodermata; class Holothuroidea; order Apodida; family Chiridotidae; genus Chiridota; species Chiridota heheva. The sequence goes on from JAIGNY010004072.1 coordinate 1,857,905, forward strand.
TTTACATACTATTAATGTAGGCCCTACTTCGATATGTTTCAACTTGTTGAACATTTTCACTCAATTCAGACCTTTCATCGATTACTCAACTCAGACCCCTAGCTTTGCTGTTTCACAGGGGCGGCCCACCCCGCCCCTCCGTGGGTCCCCCTGCCCCCTAGGGTCCCCCCTGCCCCCTAGGGTCCGCCCTGCCCCCTGATAGAGCTGTGAACATTTAGGGATTTTAGTAAACGTGTACACGCCCAAAAAAGCGAGCGTGTATCGTGTACACGCGTTTTGTACCGTAATTTTCAGAAATACACAAAAATTGCTCCAAAACTACCAGGCGAAGTAAAAAAAATTGTGCAACCAGTGTGGCAAAAGTACTGACTCCATTGCCCAAATAGACGCTGAGTTTTGCTTTCCAAATCGTAAAAAGTTTACTTGTACAGTATAAATCATCATTTTTATGGAAAATATGCATGGAAATTCAGTTTAGAAAGAACAGAGAAGTTCCTTTCAATGTCATTTAAACTCAACATCGCGTAACTTTTTTTCCCTATTGAGGTGGTCGGTTCGACGTAACCGTGTACGGGCTCAGTACGGTTTTGCCAAGTTGAAGGGGAAACTTTATCATTACAGTCAATGGTATATATTTTATGAATACTTGTGTTGCCTCAGCCAGTCAGCGAAAATTAATAGTACTCATATATATTGAAAACTACTGTCTAATACACAACATTTGTTAAGAAAAATAAATTCTGTTGAGTATTTTTAGCAAAATGACATAAAACATGTTTTTCTCCCTTTGGACTGCAATGATAACTGACTCTTTGTTTTCCCCTTTGGCTAAAGTTCTAGATTATAAAAAAAGCATTGTTACGTCGCCGTGCACCACAACATTCCCGGATGTCCGACCTCCTCAATTCGCTACGGCTTTCAAAGTTCTTCTGTGGAAATCTTGCATACTAGGCCTATGATATACCTCGCCGTAAAACATTTAAAAACTACGCCACCACCACCAGGAAGTTATAAATATCAGTCCTCTCGAAAAAATGGCCGCCATCTTTGCAACGCGTGCAGAATTTCAGCTCTGTTAAAAGATTTTCCTGCTTGTTTATTATGCAATATTTTTTCTTTCTTGCAAAATTTATTTGACTCATCAGGTAATATTTACATGTAAATGTACTAATTGTCAGGATTCAAGTATTTTTCAAGTGTTTTTTGGTCAATCTAACAGCTTGTAAAACGGGACTTGATTGCGTGGGATTTAAAGCCTTATGGCCTAACGTTAGGCCTATTGTTAGTTTTACTGTTTACTGCCGCACATTCGCTGTGCATTTTACAAGTAAGCCTACTTAATTTTGGCAAAAACAAAAAGCATAATATCCCCATTCATGCGCATTTGTGATTCGCACATTTAAAAAGGATTATGCTAATCGGGTTTACAGTTTGTAAAAAGTCATTGATTGGAATTTTGTCAGCCGATGTGTGTGATTTGAATCATGAATGACAATATTGATTTTTAACGGCAAGACTGACTATTAAAAACGATTACTCGCAATGAAGTATTTAGTAAACGTTTACAAAATTTGTGAGCGTGTAGCGTGTACACGCTAAACGGTCACAGCTCTACCCCCTGGGTGTACACCCTGCCCCTCATGAGAAATGCAGCGCTTCGCACGTGCATTAATGTGCCCCTCAACAAGTCTAGAACCCTGCCCCTTTTTAAATCAAGCTAGGAGCCTGCTTAACTGAATGGGTACGACAATTTTTTTGTAATAATGACACTAAGGCTACTCGTTGTTTAATTTAAATTGTTTTGCAGTGGCGATGGCTTGTGAAACTGAACAAAATATCTCCTGATTTTGTCATTTTTAAACTGCCAGTAAAGCCAGTAAAGCTGCCAGGAAAGCGCTGGTAAAATGCCAAAATAATTCGCCGATGTCAAACTGCTCGCATCGGTACTGTACACCATAAGTCTTACCTTAAGGCATTAAGGGCAAATTGACTTACTTGGGAAATACATGTTAAGCCCTACCTACGAAGCCTACAAGTTATGCAAAAATATTAGTGACCAAATGAATTTTGGCACTCTTTTGATCAAAATTGAAAGAAAATAACATAAAATGCTTTGAATATACATGTACAAAATTTGTACATGGAAAACGTAAGTGCAAATTCTTCAACAATCCTTTAAATTTTAAAAATGAGACAATAAAGGAATTATGAAATAAAAACACAATTTTCTTTGGAACTGGTCCACATACTGTAGCGTTATTCAGGTTCCCAGTAGTCACACAGCGGTATTGCTCAATCCTGACAAAATAATAGGGATGCGACCGTTTACCAATTATCGTGTACAAGATCATAAACATGGTTTACCGTTTACAAAATAAATACATCGTTTACATGGAAAAATCACCCAGAACGTGCCCCTATCAGTTTCCCAACAATACTTTGCATGCAAAATCAGTATAAATTCACAACACAGACAAAACTTTAAAACAATGATCTAACAATTTAAACTTAATGAACAATCATCCAAGGATTTGGATTTAATCATTTTAAAATTTTAATGCAGGAGTTAAATTCACACAAATCTTTAACTTTGATTCGCCCTTAAATCTGAATTACTGTAGGTTAACACCTGTTTTACAAGCTGTTAAATGGACTTAAAATACAGACAAAAAAGCATTGATTGTTATTTTTGCAAAAAATAAATGCAAAGATTACCTGATGAGTCAAATAAATTGTGCAAAAAAAAAAAAGATTGCGATGTTTGGAGTTGCCGAGATTTCAACGTGGTTCCTAAGATTCAGATAGAGGGTTGCATAAAATACATAACACTCGAGTATGACACTGGGTTGGAATATTCTTTAAACAGTATTTAGCTGCAAGCTAGTGATGCGCTTTTGAATCTTGTACGGCATGGCGATTTGTGTTGAAACCAATGGCGCACTTCTTAATCTTGTACGGCACGGCAATATGTGTTAAAAACATCAAAATGCTTGCAAGACAAAGCAATTTACCTGATAATATTTCATTTCTGCATCATTTTAAAGCGTTAAACTAAGCTTGGACAATATTTCGATATATTTTAATATTGACCTATATCAATATGGCCGATATTGAGTTTAAGGGTCATATCGATATATCAATATTATGTTTCTTTTAATAATACACAATACATGAACTATTAAAAAGCTACACATGACTATCAAACATCCCAAGTATTTTTTATTTTACAGCCACTAAAAGTTGATAAATTTCATTTATTTTAAAGTTTTAGGCAGTCAGTTATAAAACTTTATTAAAACATTAATATTTAAATAACCCAAAATACACAAAAATCCTTCTATGAACAAAAAAACACTTGACTCGCGGAGTACAGAGGCATTGCGCAATACTTCAACTTTATACTTAATGGCTTACAATGTTCAGACAACAAAAATCATAAGATGTTGAATCCTCAAACATCGTGTTAAGTTTCCTCAAAAGCAATACTGAATCTAAATTTTTATATCAAACGATCATTAATTGACAAATTACTGACAAAACTATGAGGTTTTTCTCACTATTTTGTTCGTTCAGAAAGTCTTAGTAAAAGTGACAGACTGGTATTGCCAGATCGATCAGATAATGTACAGTGCAGTAACTACATACACACAGTATCACTACTGTATAGTACTTTACTATGTACACACTTACCATCTACAGTACCACTGTTTCTTCTGAGTGACACTCGTGCGATGATTGAAGCAGACTAGAAATTGGATATTATGCATCATATATGGACTTCTGAATGTCTAGAAGTCCATAAAATGCTACCAAAATAATGCTTTTTTAGTAAAACTTTTATAAAAAGTAAGTGAGTTATAAAAAAATTGAGAGCCAATTTTTGTAGGGCATACAGTGTAGGCCTAATACCAGTTCTACAATATTTCTTTTTTTTAAAGAATATGCCGAGGTCTAAACTTTTTCGAAGTTTCTGTGATTTTTATTTTAAAATAGAAACCATGAAAAGAACATTTTTAAACATAGTAGGTGTTTATTTGAAGATGATATATAATATATATATATATATATTAAATATATGTATATATATATATATATATAATATATATATGTATATATATATATATACATATACATATATATTTTGCAGTGATTTCTGTTAATTTGTACAAAATGTTTTACTTTTGACTTTTTTTGAGCCAAGAAGAGATTATCCTGCCCAGAACAGTACATACAAGTTAGAATGCATCCTCTAATTTGCATATCGATATTTCGATACTATCGATATTTTTCAGGCATTATATTGATATTGCATAATGCTCAATATCGCTCAAGCTAAGTTAAAACTATGGATCATTATTTTCGACAACTTTTTTCAGCCTTACTGGTAATTTAAAAATTATTTTTATTTTTCAGGCTAGATATCGCGAAACTTTCTGTAATTTTCATCGTGTCATCGCATTTTTGGCGATCATGTACACAACAAATTTTTAAAAAATGCATCATTTATCGTTTACTGATTTAAAAAAAAAGGCACATTTGAATTAAACGAAAATGTACATCCCTTCAACATAAGGATTCGTAACTACTACCAAAAATAGTGGTAAAAAGTGTTGAAAAAAACACAATCTTTCCTGTTTTTAAAATAAAACTTGATTAAATAAATGTCAAAAAATCAGGTTTTGTGTCTTCTTTTCTTAATTTCTCATGCAAAGACAACTTATTCTAACAAAATTCAAGTCAATTTCGGCATTTGGCAAGCACCAAAGTCGGTTGTCCCTTGAACATTCATGAAATACTTTCAACTAGTGATGGTAAAAAAGACCCATGTTTCATGGAGTTTTTAGATAGCAAATTAAAACATTTTTATGTTTCTGCACAAGTTGTCATGTGTAGAAGGTTAAACTACACATTCCCTTTAGTCATTCAACAATCAAAACCCTCAAATAAAAGGGTAATTTTATATTGGCTTTTTGATGCCACAAGCAAGTTCACATATCAGCATCAACACACTTATTACATACAGATAGTTGTAACACTAGGCCAGAGTTCATAAACAAGAATTAAAATGGGAACATTGGGAGTTCCATCTTTATTTCTTCACAATAAAATTGCCTCAAAAATAACCCAAAAGGGTGTCAACTGTCCAGAATTGGTAAGTCAAGTATTCAGAGATGCGCGATCGAAAACTTTTGATACAAATGTCAATTAATCATAATTATTTCTTATCAATATTCAAGTAAATTTTCAAAGACATGAGTATCAACTTACAAAATCAATAATATAGTTGCTCAACATATATTTTCAAGTGGGTATTAGAGCTGTGAACGTTTAGGGATTTTAGTAAACGTGTACACGCCAAAAAAAGCGAGCGTGTATCGTGTACACGAGTTTAGTACCGTAATTTTCGGAAATACACCAAAATTGCTCCAAAACTACGGGGCGAAGTAAAAAAATCGCGCAACCAGTATGGCAAAAGTACTGACTGCATTGCCCAAATAGACGCTGAGTTTTGTTTTCCAAATCGTAAAAACTTTTCTTCTACAGTATAAATCATCATTTTTATGGAAAATATGCATGGAAATTCAGTTTAGAAAGAACAGATAAGTTCCTTTTAATGTCATTTAAACTCAACATCGCGTAACTTTTTTGTCCTATTCGCTACGGCTTTCAAAGTTCTGTGAAAATCTTGCATACTAGGCCTATGATATACCTCGCCGTAAACATTTCAAAACTACGCCACCACCACCAGGAAGTTCTGAAATATCAGTCCTCTGGAAAAGATGGCCGCCATCTTTGCGAAGCATGCAGAATTTCAGCCCTGTTAAAACCTTTTTCTGTTTGTTTATTATACAATATTTTTTCTTTCTTGCAAAATTTATTTGACTCATCAGGTAATATTTACATGTAAATGTACTGATTGTCACGATTCAAGTTTTTTTTTGGTCGATAACACGGGCCTTGATTGCATGGGATTTAAAGCTTTATGGCCCAACGTTAGGCCTATTGTTAGTTTTAATATTCGCGGTGCATTTTACAAGTTAAATTACTCAGATTTCGGCGAAATCAAAGTGCATAATATCCCTATTCATTAGTGATTACTGCGCATTTGTGATTCGCACAATTAAAAAGGATTATGCTAATCGGGTTTACAGTTTGTAAAAAGTCATTGAATGGAATTTTGTCAGCCGAATGTGTGTGTGTGATTTTAATCGTGAATATTGATTTTCAACGGCAAGGCACTGATGTATGAAAAACGATTACTCGCAATGAAGTATTTAGTAAACGTTTACAAGATTTGCGAGCGTGTATCGTGTACACGCTAAACGGTCACAGCTCTAGTGGGTATAAGCCTGTTTTTGTTGGTGGGTAATCAAAAGTTTGGGGGCTTCTTCGACAGTAATCAAGAGGCACTTTTTATTTTAAACTAGAATATTAGCAGTCTCTAGAACGCATACCTCCACCAGTTGCAATTCCAACATGACTAGAATAATTTTAGAGTTCATTTGATCCCCATAACCAATACAACTACCTCAGAAATCCTAGGCCCACCAATATTCATCAAGTTTTGATCTGTAATGAACATTTGCAATCTGAACACTTGAAGATTATCTTCTGACTGTATTTCTTCCAAAAGTCAAACCATTTTTTTCAGTTCTTTTGATTCAGTGAAGCATCATTGTTTGAGCTTTATTTAGCCAGGATTCACATTCCATCATTTTCCATTCATGGCAGAAACCAATTGTTTCATTTTCAATGATTCCAGAAAACACTTGATATTAAGTCTTTTTTGAAAATTGATTGTTTTGGATCTTCAATGAGAATGCAGTCATTGTTCTGCACATTATAATAACATATTGGAAAGTTTCAAACTGGTCTTGACAGATCTCATCCTAAAACATCCCCTCATTTTCTGCCCTTCCCCTGTTCCAATTAGTCCCAAATTTTAATCACTTCTTCATGAAACAGAAACAAAACCATACACCAAATTTAATCATCAGGTTTGGAGATATCCTGATGACAGACAAACAAAGAAAGGCAAAAACATGCCCCCCCCTCCCCTTATTTTCACCCTTCCACTGTTCCGATATGTCTCAAATTGTAATCACTTCTTCCTTAAGCAGTAACAAAACCAAACACCAAACATAATCCAAATCCAGTCATCAGTTCTGGAGATATCTTGATGACAGACTAACAGGGAAAATTATGTCCCCTCCCACATCCCCCTCCCCTCATTTTCATCCTTCCCTTGTTCCAATGTCTCAAATTGTTACCACTTCTTCCTTAAGCAGTAACAAAACCAGACACTAAATTTGGTCCAGTTCTTGAGATATCTTGATGACAATCAGACAAACAAACAAATTTACAAAGGTGAAAACATAACCTCTGTCCAACTTTGCTGGCAGAGGTAAAAAGAGGCACTTTTGTCAGTTTTTGAAAACGTGGAGGAATCTTGCCTCCTGGCCCCGTGGTTCCTACTTATATGGTTTGAGCATAGGCAGGATTTCAGAGGAGCAAGGGGGCACTTTTCCCACCCTCACTTTTTGTCCAAATGGATACTTTTTTATGGTGATGTGTTGTATTTTAGCATGATTTTTTAATTCCCCCTCCCTCCCCCCACACACACACGTTTGACTTTTCCTCACTTTCGGTAGGCAAATCCCGCCACAGAGATTGGGAAGCCACAACCGATATTAACAATTACTCATCGGGCGGTAAAAGGCTCATTTTAAAAATTACTGCTTACAAATTCTTGGGGCTAAGAGCATGCCCTCCCACCACAGCCCACGGTGTCATTTCCCCTGGTAAAATGACATGTTTCATTTTTGTCAAATAAACATTAAATGTATGTAACAACTTCTATGTATTATGTAATATTTGTGAGAGGATCTTTCGATTCGTTTTTAAGCTTCAATAATGACCTAGAATAATTTCATATCAGTTTCAAAAGGGCGCCCTCCAGCCCGGTTCGCCCTCAACTTTCAAAAGGGCACCTCCTGCTCTCCTTACTTTATCTCCCCCTTGCTGTCGCAGTTCCATCATCGCTACAAAGCGCCAAAAATCCCACGGCCCCCAATTGCCCCACTGGGTAATAAATACGGTAATAGGAGTTTTAAATATCGTTTGAATACGTAAAAACTGTTTTTCAATAAAGCCTAAGCCTTAACAGCAATATGATGCAAATTTGAATAACAATATGATGCAAGTTTGAATAACAATGTTTCAGACCCCTGGTCTTGCTGTTTCACAGGGGCAGCCCTATGGGGTCCACCCTGCCCCATGGGGTCCACCCTGCCCCTCACAGAGCATTTTTCTTTCAACTTAATAATCCTAATTAATCTCATACTTGAAATACCTTACATGGACACAGAACGAGAGCATAGTAAGCAATTATCCTGTTTGGCTCATGAATGGTCCTTATCAGTCAGAATAGTTTCATTCCGGGTATGATTATAGCTCAAATCCCAGAGCTTCTTCACCATAGGATTTAGCCTTACGGGGGCTCCTGCCCTCCACGCCGAAAAAATGCAGCGCTTCGCGAGCGTATTAATGTGCCACTCAACAAGTCTAGTACCCTGCCCTTTTTTAATCAAGCTAGGGGTCTAAATTGTTTCTTTTTGAGGAAAATTGAAATCATCAACAGACATACTAACAGCAAAATACTGTATGTATAAAGTCAAGATGGATTTTACATCCTTGCAACAAGACATGACTTTAACTATGGCATATTTCTTCATATTGGTAAAACATTAGCCATTTTTTGAGCAAATAATTATCACAATTAATTAATCACAATTAATCAATAATAGCATCACACAAATACACTTCGAAGTGGCAATTATTATAGAAATCTAACTAAACAGATTGAATCAATTTGTAAGTTCTCTTTCATATAAAGACTTACTTGACACCTGAACTAATACTTTAAGTAACCTATCACAGGTAACCTGATTTTACGCATCAGTTATTACCCTCTTCAGTAGGCAAAAAAAAAAGGAACTTATTGTGAAGAGCCAGATAGTAATGTTGCACGGTATACTGGTACTAAGAAAAGTACCAGTACTTTACAGTGTTGGTACGCTACGATACCACCAAATGAAAAATACTTAAGTACCGCCGAGTACCGTCAGTATCGGTACTTGCAAGAATAAGTTATAAAGGATACTTTAAATCACTTAAAAATCAGAAAATATTATTTTTTACAAATATATATGTATTTGAACATGGTACATCACCTAAAAATTTCATTAAAAAACAAGAACATAATATTAATGGGAAGACATGATTGCAAAACTTGCGAAGTTCGTAAAAATTCCCACTATTCTTTGAAGTTTGAACAACAGCTGGCCTAGTTATTGTGCACTGCCAGTTTCGCGAATATGCAATATACATGTAGTACAGTAACGTAAGTACAGAGTGGGAAAGTACCAATTATTAGTTTTGTGCAAACTTTCCAGGCCCAATTGTCATGAAATATGCCTGTATTTTTAGTACTATCGTAACAAGAAAATTTCATAAGAATATATTTAAATTCTTTTGAAAACACATGTATGCATTCACTTTTATCTGAGAATTGCTTCAGTCAATAAATAAATGTTGCAAATTCACATCAGTGTTGATTATTTTGAGTGTGAACTTTTCCTTTCGACACGAAAGGGCAGAATAAAAGAAAGAAAATAATCCCCTTCCCCATCATGTCACATTTACCTTGAAAATAATCTGCAAGTCACATAATGAAAATTCTCCTCACAAAGGGCAACTATTTATTTCCAAACAAAACTTAAACAAAGAACTGTAATATGTCAAAATCGTTCCAATCGGAAAAAGAGCCAAATCAGTTCGAAAAAGAGCCAAATCAATTCGAAAAAAAGCCAAACTAAGCTACATTATCAAAGCCAAACTGTAATTAACTTGAATTCCAATATACCAACTAATATACCAACCCTGGCTCATAGGCCAGTATTGCACAATGCTACGGCAAAATAAAATGTGCTCTGGACGCCATTTTGAAGCTCTATTAAACTTTAATTTCGGCCCTTTGATGGCTTAGAATTCTAAATCTGGGAGTTGCTTTACCATTTGGATGTGGAATTTCAGTAATCCATCCAATTTATCGATGGTTTTAACCTTATTTAAGGTGAGTTTTCAAAAATTTCATGGACTACGCCGTAACTCATGGAGTGTAGGCCCTACATACTGCAAATTATGTGTACAGTACAGTGAGTTACTGTTGATTTGTGCACAAAAGTCCTAAATTAGTTGTTGTGAACAGAATCACAGAGGTTTTTGGCCCATTGGGATTTCAATAGTGATGAGTATTGTACTTAATATTAGAAGCCCTAAAAGGCATGACCAGACCCAAAAATTTTGAAAAATAATGTTGAGAAATCAATCAGTAGTTTTTGTTTTCATTTTGCCCGTAACTTCTCCAAACGTTTTGCAAGAGTATATAGGCCTACACTGTGTTGTTCTTGCTCATTTGGAAAATACTGACAATTCAAAATAGAAACTTTCAGCCAATTACGCACATGCCCAGTCACTGCAAGACTTACATATTACTACGATGGGGTAAATTCTGTTAATATATGGATGTGATTATTGTTGAAAAACATATTTACCCCTGTAACAAATGGATGTGTCTGAATTGAAAAAAGGGTGTAGATTTAGACTTGAATATACGTTCAATGCAAGTTGCAAGCTTGTCTTAACAAACAAAATGTCAGAGATTTTGAGTGTAATCGGGTAATTAGTTTGATCTTATTGACTTCGAGATCAGGTGTATATTTATTTATGTTTTAATGTTTAAAACGGAAGCCCATTTGTAATGTGGGAATTTCTTTTGGTGTACAATTCCATGGTACTGTAAGTTATATTTCATATTTGCCACTTTTGGGTAGTCACCTGTAAAAATACTGGTACTTCGGTATTACCGGTACCATTTGTGTCTGTACAAACGGTGCTCATTTTCCCAGTACCGTGCAACATTACCAGATAGTTCTACTGCAGTGAGCTGTTACTTTAAGCTACCTGGTTATTTACACTGGTGATTTTAAAGGCACTGAAACTTTATAGCTCGAGTTATTGAATTGCGTTATATGGATATATAGCCCATTCAGACTATTTTAGTTTTAAAGCTTTAGTTTTTAAACACAAGTTAAAACTCAAACGAGCTACCAACTACAAGTGCCATATCCCAAATTGGCTATAGTGTGGGACAAATCCTAAACAGGATATTATAACCCAATTGGCACATGCAGCAGCATTCTTTATCCTCTGGATATGATCCTAGCCCTTCCAATCTATGTTATTATATATGCTAAATTTATTTGGATCACGCCAAGCGAAAAGTAATTTTTGGAGGCATTTTTGGTAAGATTTGGAATGCATAGCTTTTTAACGCTACACACTAATACAAAGTGTTGTTGCATCCATGATCTATGTTAGGCAAACATGACAACACAGCAAAATGTCGAATAAACACTTAGGATTAGATAAAACGCTGCATCTCAGCATCACAGAATGCACTTCCGACAAAGCAGTTCAAGTACATCCATTATTGTATGTTAATGACGATCCAACTTACCATGAGAAAAGGATAGTACGGGATGAAATCCATTGTCCAGATGAGCTAAACGTTCACCTACTGACATAGACTCATGATTTAGAGGTTTAACATTGTTGAACCTTCCACCACACATAACACATGAATTTACAGGTGGACAGCAACCACAGCTGACAAGAGTTAATTTTCTAGCTTTCCTGTGGTGTGTGTGCAGTCCTTTTGTTCTGACAAGCTTCCTCTTCCTGATGTAATGAACAGGCCTGGCTCTTGCACATAACTTTTCCTCTACAAGATGTCCTTGCAACAGAGTAGCTGCACCATGGTCACTCTCTGAAGTGGACATAGATTTAGAATTATTGAGGGTTGAGTTTAACCTTTCACTTCCAGCAGAATGATGTAAAATGCCATTCAGCTGCTTTGGTGTTTCAGATTTGGCAAATCCACTGGATTGCCAGGGAGGAGATGACAAACAACTAGAGAGTGACTGGCTTAATTTTGCACTTTGTCGGTCAACATTTGTCAATAGGCTTGACAAATTTGAAGGTGAAATATTGTTACTGTTTCCTAACTTTGCAATTTTGGCATCAATGGGGGACATTTTACGTCCCAATCTTTGGTGTCTCGACCGTGTGGTGTCCTCCTTTGAGAAAGGTGTTCCGAGAGTAACTATCCCTTTGTTTGCTTTGATTTGTTTATGAATATCACTCTGCTGACGAATTCGATATTCCAAATCTGATACCTGAGCTTGCAGCCATGTCCATCTGCTTGCAACACCAGCACGATCCCTGGCCCACTTCCAGATTGCTCTTTTATGTCTGTGAATAAAATAAAGAACGTTATGAGGGACAAATCTTGTAATCCTACAATTGTAAAGATAGACACACCATCACACGCATAAATAACACTGCTATTGACATTTGGATTTATGAGAAACAGTATTTCTGTACACAAGAGATGCAAGGTCTGAAAAATCAGTTGCATAATAGTAAAGAGCTGTGAACGTTTAGGGATTTTAGTAAACGTGTACACGCCCCCCAAAAAAGCGAGTGTGTATTGTTTACATGGGTTTAGTACCATAATTTATAATTTTTGGAAATACACCAAAATTGCTCCTAATTTATGATGCTAAGTAAAAACATTGTGCAACCAGTATGGCAAAAGTATTGACTCAATTGCCCTAATAGACAGGGAATTTTGCTTTCCAAATCGTTAAAAGTTTAATTCTACAGCATAAATCATCATTTTTATGGAAAATGTGCATGGAAAATCAGTTTAGAAAGAACAGACAACTTCCTTTCAATGTCATTTAAACTCTACATCGCGTAACTTTTTTGCTGTACTAGCTAGAGTTTTCTCACTGTGAAAATCTTGCATACTAAATATATACCTCGCCGTACAGGGGTCGAATTTGCCTGTTCTGAGACAGTGCTTTTTATGCAGGAACAGTGAATTTTCAAACGTGTGGCATCAAAGATCAATACCTGGATTTCTGATAATAACAACAAGATTATCATAAAAATAATTTCTTCCTATTTACAGAAATATTTTCCCACTTTGCCTACAATTAATCATCAATACGCATATGCAAGGCTGACTGTACTTGCATGTTTGTTTGTTTGATGAGGTCTTAACGGCACCACGAAAACAAGGGTCAAATTGTGCCTGAGAGGTCAGATCATTCTAGAGGTAGGAAGAAAAGGAAACAGGGGTAGAATGAGAGAAATTCAATGACAAAAAGTCAGAAAGCTGTGATCAAGAGAGGATGTGCATGGGTGAAACAAAAACAAAGTAGAAAGGGGGTGGAAGAGGAGAATTAAATATGGTTGTAGAGGGAAGCATAATGAAGAAAGGAGATAATTTTATACGGAGGATTTTTTTAAAAGAACTCAGCAATTGAGTTGTGGGGAGCTAAGGAAGCTCTGGGAAGGTTGTACAGGGGGCAAGCAAGGAGATGGATTGTGGGGGTGCAGTGGCAATTGTTACAGAGGGGTTGAGTTGGAACAGTGAAATTTAATCTGGAACAGTATTATTTAAGAAAGTACTGTTCCGTGGTACAGTGGCAATTTGTTTTCATTTTCGACCCCTGTTGTAAAACATTTGAAAACTATGCCACCACCCAGGAAGCAAAATATCCCCATTTCATAGGTGATTACTGTGCATTTTTTATTCTCCCATTTAAAAGGATTATGCTAATCGGCTTTACAGTTTGTAAAAGTCATTGATTGGAATTTTGTCGGCCGAATGCTTGTCTGTGATTTGAATCCTAAACGATTTAGATTTTCAATGGCAAGACTTGACTATGAAAAACGATTACTCGCAATAAGCATTTATTAAATGTTTACAAGGTTTTGCGGGCGTGTAGCGTGTACACGCTTAACAGTCACAGCTGTAGATAATAGAGTGAAACAAACACACTATAAACACAAGCAATTAAATGTTGAACGAGCGATGTGGCTACATGTAGTAACGTATGTACGCCAGTGGTACTACATGTACTAGTAGCGCAAAACTTAACTCTGAACTTTGCTGTAAAAAAACAAACCAAATCCAAACCACTGCGCAACAAGCAGTGTGTAGTATGCTGTAGAAAAAATATATTGCGGTTGTACATTACCACACTGTTTTGAACGCGTGTCTGCTATTTGCTGGAAAATAATTGTACCACCTATTATGAACCAATCACAAGTTGTGTTCAAATGAAATTGTTACGTGTTACTGAGCGTGCACGTAACAGAATCGTGGAATCAGTCAGTAATTCCCAGCATAGCGTTAATGAGGTGGAATCATGTATTTAATACTCAAGAATAATAAGTGACCCATCCCGTGAATTTCTGAGGAAGTGAGTATATTATTATTTTACGGTATTTGATAAAGACGGGGTAAATAAAAGAGAAAAGAAATATTTGTATTCCGTTTCTTTTTTCACAAAAACAAAAGGTACGATTGAAAAACAAGAAATGTCACAAAATTTTACAAGCTACACTGTTAGATTTTAATACATATACTACTTCCGCGAAAAATATTGAAAATGCTTTGTTGGTACGTCGGATACCTGGCCGATAATGCAGGTCGGGTACCTGGTCCGATTTTTGGACCCTGTGCAAACACTAATTAAGCCACGCTTACCATGCATATTAATGATATTTGTTGACGATATTAGCATGCACACAATAGCAAACATTATCAAACCCAATCAGCCAATCCCCAAATGTGAGTTAATAAGGCATTTGACGTCATTCTCTTCGAGACAAGCCCCGCCCACTTAATCTTTTTTATGAGTTATTACTGTATGATTTCATTTTGGAACATGTGTCTCAACTTTAGCAGGGCCATAAAATAGAGCTGTGACCGTTTAGCGTGTACACGCTCGCAAGTCCTTGTAAACGTTTACTAAATACTTCATTGCGAGTAATCATTTTTCATATTAAGTCTTGCTGTTGAAAATCAATATGATCATTTATAATTCAAATCACACACACATTCGGCTGACAAAATTCCAATCAATGACTTTTTACAAACTGTAAACCCAATTAGCATAATCCTTTTTAAATGTGAGAATGCGCAGTAAATCAATAAGTCCATTACTATGCTCTTTTATCACTATCATAAAAAGATTCACGTTGTTGACAATGGTATCACTATTGATAACCAGTTACCACAGGTAAATTCCTTGGTGTAGTCATAGATAATAATTTGTCATGGGTGCCTCGTCATGGGTGCCCCATGTTGCTGTTGTTAGCAGTAAAGTCTCTAAAGCTGTCGGTATAATCTGTAAAGTAAGTAAATTCCTACCAAGCCACATCCTACTCTATACAATACTTTAGTTTTTCCCTACTTGAATTACTGCAACATTTTTTGGGGAAACGCATGCATACTTCAAAAGAAAGCTACTTGTGCTGTATCTAAAGCAACTCTTAATGCCCGCTCCAACCATTACCTTCATGCATAAAACATTGACAATCTTTTGACATTGCTACTCACCAAAAACTTCTTTTTGTTTGTTGTTCTCTTAATAGCATACTACCTAACACATTTTCAGATTTCTTCAAGCTCTCTAATTCTTTACATACACTGTACAGTAAGTCCTCTACTAGACAAACTTACATCTTTGTTCACCTGATCTAAAGCTAACTTCACCACAGATACATGTTTGGCATGTTGGTGCTAAGATTTGGAACTCACTTCCCACAGATATAAACAAGAGCTGTCGGAAGTACAGTATGCTCAACTATTCAAAGCTAGTATAGAGAATGGGCTTATTGAGGGAAGTATTGAGGAAAGTATATAGGGTAGTAGGGGCAGACGATTTCAGATAACTTGAAACTTTGGAAGATGCACTTACATTTTCATTTGCTTTGTAAATTTTCACATTTTACTACAAGCTTCAAAAAATCTTTTGAGTTTTCCCAGATATTTTTAGACACAAAAAAAGCTTAAGGTTACCTCACCCATGCAGTAACTCAGAAAACGTATAAAAGCTAGCAGTCTTTATAACTATACCTCTTTTAGTTCTATTAATTGAACAACAAAGAAAAGAGAGGCCCTAACTTGCCGATGTCAATGTAATAATGTCATTAAGCTCTTTCCAACCTCTACACATTCCCAGAACTACATCTTGGTTTGTAATACAGCTTCCAATTTAAGCTATGTGTCAAGCAAAGTCAACATGAAAAATTCAAGCTAAAATATGCGAAACAATATTGCTTAACATATGACAAACTAGACATTGGCAACGATACAAATCCCCTCACCACTAATAATGCATATTTCAGTCCCACATTACAACCTGTCCCAAATGTCATCCCATGCCTATACTCCATGCAATCACACCTGAAAACCAGATATATACTGTAAGTCATTCCACTACTTGCATGACCCACATGCCATCACAACTGAAATCCAGATCACACCCCACCACATGCCATTCGACCATTCCACATGTCGACACACCCTGTTCCACATGCCAACCAATGCACAGTCCTCTGCCAGACATACAATTCCACCCTGTCCCACATGAAATCCCACCCTCATCCTACTTCCTTCAACTACTGTATCATCATCTTATCCTCTACCCCACATTCCATTTATTGTGTATATTTCCTAAACCCCTAATTTAATTTTTTCTTATTCCTGTTCATATTATGTCAATATCATAACAAAACTAGAAATGTGAAGATAGTAAGTCTTTTGGATTTTAGGTCAAATATTTTTGAGATCAAATATCTTTTATTTTTGCAGCAGTCTATTTTTATGCAAACAACCTCAATATCATGCACACTATACCTCACCAATTAATGTGAACAATGCTCTTCACATACACTGTATAGGCCTATCATGTTTACAAGCTTTCATTTACAAAATCATACCAATCCCTGCCCACCAGGCATATTAATGGCATTCAACGTCTATATACAATGAACGCATACACACTAGCTAACATCATTATTATAACAAATATGAAACAAAACAGACATGTGACTCTCAAAATAAGAGCATTTCAAGATTTTAGTATTAAGCCCCGCCTAATCATTAATATGTATAATATCACCACCAAAAACAGTAAAGCACATCTACAGACCACGGGCTATCCGTGTACCAAATATGACACAAATTTAGTAGAGCTGTAAGCATTTAGCGTGTACACGCTCGCAAATGCTTGTAAACATTTACTAAACACTTCATTGCAAGTAATCGTTTTTCAGTCAAGTCTTGCTGTTGAAAATCTATATGATCAATCATGATTCAAATCACACACACATTCCGCTGACAAAATTCCAATCAATGACTTTTTACAAACTATAAACAATATAAGCATAATCCTTTTTAAATTGCAGAATCACAAATGTGCAGTAATTACCTATGAATGGGGATATTTTGCACTTTTAATTTCGCTGAAATCTTGAGTTGGCTAACTTGTAAAATGCACCGCAGTTAACGGTGAAACTAACAATATGCCATAGGCCTAGGCCTAATTAATAAGGCTTTGAATCCCACTCAATCAAGGCCGGTTTTACAAGCTGTTAAATCGACCAATAAACTCAGTCAAAATACTTAAATCGTGACAATCAGTCCATTTACATCTAACTATTACCCGATGAGTGAAATAAATTTTACAAGAAAGAAAATAAATTGCAAAATAAACTATAACAAAAAAGGTTTTAATAGAGCTGAAGTTCTGCGTGCTTCGCAAATATGGCAACCATTTTTTCCAGAGGACTGATATAAGCAATACTTTCGGGGTGGTGGCATACTTTTGAAATGTTTTACAGCGCAGTATCATATAGTGTGCAAGATTTTCAGTGAAAGCCCTAGCGAGTTACGCGATGTTAAGATTAAATGACATTAAAGGGAAGTTTTCTTTTCTTTTTAAACTGAATTTCCATATACATTTTCCATAAAAATGATTATTTATACTGTAGAAATAAGCTTTTTAGAGCTGTGAACGTTTAGGGATTTTAGTAAACATGTACACGCCAAAAAAAGCGAGCGTGTATTGTTTACATGCATTTAGTACCGTAATTTTCGGAAATACACCAAAATTGCTTCAAATTTATGATGCGAAGATGAACTTTCCAAGTTGTAAAAAGTTTACTTCTACAGTATAAATCATCATTTTAATGGAAAATATGCATGCAAATTCACTTTAGGAAACTTAATAAGCCTCATAAATGAAATACCTTACATGGATACAGAATGCAAAATGATAGCATAGTAAGCAATTGTCCTTTTTGGCTAATGACTGGTCCTTATCATTCAGAATAGCTTCATTCTGAGATAGAGCTGTGACCATTTAGCGTGTACACGCTCGCAAATCTTGTAAACGTTTACTAAATACTTCATTGCGAGTAATCGTTTTTCATACATCAGTGTCTTGCCGTTAAAAATCAATATTCATGATTTAAATCACACACACATTCGGCTGACAAAATTCCAATCAATGACTTTTAACAAACTGTAAACCCGATTAGCATATTCCTTTTCAATTGTGCGAATCACAAATGCGCAGTAATCACCAATGAATGGGGATATTATGTACTTTGATTTCGCCGAAATATGAGTAATCTAACGTGTAAAATGCACCGCGAATGTGCAGCAGTAAACAGTGAAACTAACAATAGGCCTAACGTTACGCCATAAGGCTTTAAATCCCACGCAATCAAGGCCCGTTTTACAAGCTGTTAAATCGACCAAAAAACACTTGAAAAATACTTGAATTGTGACAATTAGTACATTTACATGTAAATATTACCTGATGAGTCAAATAAATTTTACAAAAAAGAAAAAATATTGCATAATAAACAAAGAGAAAAAGGTTTTAACAGAGCTGAAATTCTGCATGTGTCGCAAAGATGGCGGCCATTTTTTCGAGAGGACTGATATTTTAGAACTTCCTGGTGGTGGCGGCGTACTTTTGAAATGTTTTACGGCGAGGTATATCATAGGCCTAGTATGCAAGATTTTCACAGAAGAACTTTGAAAGCCGTAGCGATGTTAAGTTTAAAGGACATCGAAAGGAAGTTATTTGTTCTTTCTAAACTGAATTTTCATGCATATTTTCCATAAAAATGATGATCTATACTGTAGAAGTAAACTTTTCACGATTTGAAAAGCAAAACTCGGTGTCTATTTGGGCAATGGAGTCAGTACTTTTGCCATACTGATTGCGCAATTTTTTTTTACTTCACCTCGTAGTTTTGGAGCAATTTTGGTGTATTCTGAAAATTACGGTACTAAAAGTGTGCACACAATACACGCTCACTTATTTGGGCGTGTACACTTTACTCAAATCCCTAAACGTTCACAGCTCTATTCTGAGATGTACTGTATGATTATAGCTGCTATAGGGAGAGCCGGATAAGAGATGGGAGCGAGTAAGAGTCTTCAGACCCCTAGCTTTGCTCTTTTACAGGCTCGGCACACCCTGCCCCTCCGTGGGCGTGCCTTGCCCCCCTGGGGGTCTGCCCTGCCCCTCATGAGAAAAATAGTAACATATATATTTTGTTTTTACTTAATAATCTTAATTAACCTCATAAAAGAATACAGAACACAGAATGATAGCATAGTAAGCAATTGTCCTGTTTGTAAAAGGGGCCCCTGGACTCCATGCTAAAAAGATGCAGCGCTTCCGGTGCGCATTAATGTGCCCCTCAACAAGTCTAGCACCCTGCCCCTATTAATTAAATCAAGCTAGGGGTCTAAGAGAGGAGTGGCAAAAGCATATGACAACGATGTCTTCCATGCGGTTGCGACTATGCGGAGGAGTGTTGGTCCTGACTTTGGGTTTGATGGTGTGAAGTTTATTACTGGTTTCGTGATTCCAGGAGTTTTGCCAGGTTTGTTGATGGAGAGACAGGTACAATGACACACATGTGAGTCACTCTTTTATGTCAATGACTCACCTTTGCCTGACATTGCTGGGGGTAGTAGGGGTGAGTCATACAACTGCATTATACATATGGCACTAATCCAATATCACATTTACGAGCTGGTCATCACAAACATACACACATGCCATCATGAGTGCATAGGTTCCTGAGAATCACATCTGAACCAAAAATGGATGAAAATGTGATCAACTTCAACTCTTCTGGAACCAAAATAGACAATTGCTACATGTCGATACACCTTTAAGAAAGGGAATCTTCAAATGTGAGGAAATGCAAGATGAAGGTAAAAATCCTATAATAGCAGCTCAATTTTGGCAAAATTAGTTTCTTGTGTATGCATAGCTTTATTCCCATACTAAAATAAAAAAATTAAAAAAATATGATTTTACACATTTTGTAGTAATAATTTACTGCAAAATATTCTTGTTAAATTTTTCTGTTAAAAATAAAATTTCAGTTGAAGAATAGAAAAATTAATTAAAGTTAATAAACTAAAAACAACACAGTAAACTTACTTCAAACTTTATAGTAATTTACTGCTATATTAGGATTTTTCCCATGAAAAGTTATCAAGAAATATCAATAACTGTTGCAGAAGCATTTCTTGATTTTGAAAAAAACTTACAAGGGAAACCGTGTTTGACCTCTGGAATGAGGACTACTCCTTGGTATCGAATGTTGCTCTGTAATTTCACCCTCATCAGAGCTGCTGTCCGTAGCATCATTGTCAATTGCACCCTGAGAATGAAGTAAGTTCTGCTGTAGTCCATGGCATACATTCTGCATACCCTTTAACGTTTCTTTACCATCCCCATAACTCAGAATGCGTTGTGTTACTGTCATAACCCTTTCTACAGAGGCTTTGGTTGTTGATAAAGCATGCTTTTCACATTTGACTGTGGTGCTTACTGTTGAGCTGGCAATTTTTTTATTGTACTGCCCTGCCTGTTTTCTCTACAAGCAGCACACCCTGATTGAATAGATGGAAAATTGACTGCTTTAAGTTCATCACAAAATAAGCCTATTTGATGTTGTGTATGCAGACTAGCTTGGAGAGCCTGCAATTTCCGAAGCCTCCTTGCTAAGGCAAGACCACGTTCTAAGAGAGATGCTTGTGTTTTTCTTGATGCTTCTAAAAGTGATAGAGAGTATATTTCTAATTCTTCATTTTCTTCCTCTAAAACTGGTACAACTGAAGTAACAAGAACTTTTGCCTCATGATCTCTTAAGTTATCCTTTTCAACTATTTTCAACTGGTTAGAATTGCATAAATCGTTACTATCTACCCTAAGGTCATCTGGTGTATGGTCTGTGACTATGCAACCTGTACCTCCATCCTCGGTGTGATCTTCCACCATCTTTGATTTATTTTCCAAAGGCCTAGGACCAGTGGTAGGGGAAGGCGTAATCTCACATGAATCAGAACTAGAATCGGCACTATTATTGTTTACATGCGTAAAACTCTTAGATGAAACATTGTCTTTAATATCAAATAAATCATTTTCAAATGAAAAAGCTGATTCAAGCTCCTCCTTTGCCAATGGAGGGTGCATATAATCCTTAAGACATTCATTTATTAAACAAGTATCTGTTCCATTCCTTGTCACAAAGCCATTTTTCGCTGTTGAATTTCTGTCAGAGTCACTTGATGTTATGTGATTCATTTTACTGAACTGATCGAATGGACCAGTTACTAATCCAAGGTCACAATTCACTTCTTGAAGAATATCAATAACACTTTGAGACTGACTTTGTTTTAATTTAAGTAATGCAGTGTCCGAATCAAAATTATTTAAAGTAATTGAATAAGCTGTCTGATGCAAATGGATGCCATTTTTGCCATTCACTAACTTCTCCAGATGAGAATGATTTGAAGAGAGTTGTAAACATTCCAATTTAGAACCATAAATATCAGGGAGATCTGGACTGGTTGGATCACATGGGCTACTCAAGCCCGGATTAGCTGGAGAAGCTGGCAGCTTAAAGGCGGCTGAATGAGCTGTTGCATCGGTCAAAGCGGGAGCCATGACATCCATGTACAACCTGCATCAAAATCAAAACAAACAGTCAATGCCATGAAGCACAAAAACAAACAGCTTTCTTCTTCACTTTGCCTTAAATATTAAAGCCAGCAATAACGCGTACGATGATCACGGAAATAACAGTAATGCATGTGTACTCTTATTCATTAACACGCTGAAAGAAATGAAAATCAAGCAGGTTGGCCAGCTAAAAATACGCGAACATAAGCCTAGGCCTAACGTTTATTAACTTCGGCAATCTTCATGGATACTCTCTCTTCACCCCGATCGCCGTACAGTCAGGCAGTCGCGACTAGGCTACCGCGGGACCAGGCCTGCGGAAAAAGCACGTGATGATGTTCAAATCTTCCTGCCTGCAACTCAAAATCATTCACTGAAATTTGTTCACTTCCTATTTATGGTGGGTTGTTTACGAATGAAATACAGTCAGATTTCCCAAACTTGTACACAGTCTATTTTCATACATGGTGTTCCTATCGGTGTTCAACAAAATTCGTAGCCAATGTCAGAATGTTTTAAAACATTCACATGCAAAGCCCACAAAAACATTAGGCCTAGTAAAAATAAAAAAAATGTAACCACGTGACCCTGCTCCACGTTTTTGTCGATGGACCGCTCCCTCAATCCATGTTCTTTTTTGCTGAAATATGAAAACTGAAGGAAATAATAACACTTAAAGGATGACAGAAACAAAATTCCGAAGAAACTCTTCTCCCTAAGAGAGACAAAAAAGGTATTAATCCATAATATTCCAAGAACTTGGCAAATTTCCGCTACGATAGGGAGTATGAGATCAACACAAAAAATGGCGCTTCATTTCAGACATGTCAGACATCTGCAGCTCGCTAACGTAACTCGAGGACATACGAAACGTAATATACGCGATCGCGAGCAATCGAGTCTATGTAAGTTTGCTGATTAGCATACTCAATTACGTCAATTGGAGCATACCCTCTCCTACGAATTCATTGATTGGTGCGTTTATGTGTATCCTTTTAAAAAAACTTACTCCCTTAAAAATTTCACATGTAGTTTGTATAATTACAAAAACGATAAATATTGAGAACTAAAAGGTAGCTTTTGTTTAAAAGTTCTCTTTTCTAGATTAAAAATAACCGATGCAAAGATGATTTGCCGAATATTTTAATTGGAAACAAAATTCATTGTTAAACTGCAATACACATTTGAAGGAGGTACATTGTAATTTAGGAAGGCATATTTCGCGCCATGCACGAAACTTTGAAATTCACGCATATAAGTACGTGTAGGCCTAGATAATATCCAGTGTGTCCAATGATGTTTTGTTTTTCAAATACTTTTGATATTTTAAAACTTTTTTAAACAATATTTGGAACCTTTTTTTGGTGTTTTGATCAGTTTGGTATTTTTCCTAGCTGAGTGACTTTAATGATAAGGGGTGTTTTTAGTGTTTTGCATCGATCATTTGTTTTTTTTAGTCCAAAACATTGATCACACTATCACACTAACGTTAGAAGTTTAAAACGAGATGGAGTTGCTAACCGAATACCGATATTTTCGGAAAAAATTATGGTTGGCCGAAACGGCCACAATTCCTATATGCGGCCTCTTGCATTGGCTGTGACTTTCATCCCAAATTGATGCACTGTTTGAAATAGAAGCGAAGCTGTCAAATTGAAAACATTGTGCGGGGTCTGCAGTACCAGGGCGGAGCCAGGATACAATACCAGGGGGACAAAGCCAAAAAAGAGTTTTATGAGCATTTTTGTCATGATTAATGGAACATATTGGGACAAGGGTGCAGTCTTATAAGCGGGCAGCGGGGGAAACGTACTCCCTAAAAGGATTTCACCATCCCTATTGCATGTTTTCTTTCGATTGGGAAAATTGGGAAATTGTCAACAAAAAATTGAAGGAAAATTCGGCAAAATCAATGAAAATTTTAGTAAAATTTGGCATCATTTTACGATAAATTTACCAAAAAATCAAAGAAAAATTGCCCCCAAAATGAAGAAAATTGACCAAAAATTACACGAGAATGAATAAATTTTCTAAAAATTGCACGAGAATCAGAGAAATTGCCCAAGATTTAATGAAATTTTCCAAACATTGAAGGAAAATTTTAAAGATTGAAAGTAATTTCAATGAAATTTTCAATAAAATTTACAAGGGGGTTCTTCTTATTATTGGAGTAATGAAAATTCAGAGCCCCCTCCCCTTTCCTCTACACCCTCGTTTTAGATCCGCCCCTGTATTGCACACATGCAGTTCACACACACCGGCTCGGTTGGGAACTTTTCATTGTTTTTATTGTTAACGAGCATACTTACCAGTGACGTTTATCCTCCGTCGGTAAAAACATGGAATCTTTGGAGGCTAAACATTGTTGACCGTTTCGGCTGTAGCTATTCAAAGGTAAACGGTGAATAAGTACACTTAAATTACCTAAACGTTTACAATACGTATGATCCATGATCGTTGTCGGGCGTGTATGCTTCCGTGAGTTTGCTGACAATAAAGTTTCCTTTTTTAAACTACAGGGATCCTATTCTAATGATGTGTAAACTGGCTGGTCTCAGAAACGCCGTGCCGTCACGGTAACCTAAACTTGTTATGCGGCATGTCAGACTCAAAAGCTGGGTCAAATATGACTTCTTCCAAGTATGATTAAATCCCTTTCACAGTTCCGAAGAATGTAGGCTGGCACTGGTTTATATTTTATTTCCATTTTTTTTTTATCATATATACTGGTCTCAGGGCTATATGCATATTTTCGCGTATGTTATTCAGTATACATTCACAAGCAAAATGAACTACACGTGAAAGCGACGCTCTGCCATTGTGCAATGTTCAATTACGTTAGGAACTCAGATGATGCAAACTTTTTTTAAATTGCATGATATGACTACATCTGCATAAACAGATATAGGCCTATATGTGTTGATGTGTTAATCAATCTTATTTTCCAGACTGATGTTATGAGCCCGGAGGGAGGGGGAGGCAGTGGCGTAGCCAAAGAGGGACGACCCCCCCCCCCTCCCTCCCCTAATATTTTAATCCGTCGCTTCAGATTTTA
The DNA here is from genome assembly GCA_020152595.1 of Chiridota heheva. Lineage (NCBI taxonomy): Eukaryota > Metazoa > Echinodermata > Holothuroidea > Apodida > Chiridotidae > Chiridota > Chiridota heheva. Next base: position 1,882,949 of record JAIGNY010004072.1, read on the forward strand.
ATCCGTCGCTTCAGATTTTAATCCGTCGCTTCAGATTTTAATCCGTCGCTTCAGATTTTAATCCGTCGCTTAAGATTTTAATCCGTCGCTTCAGATTTTAATCCGTCGCTTCAGATTTTAATCCGTCGCTTCAGATTTTAATCCGTCGGTTCATATTGATGCCGTCGGTTCAACAAGCTTTGACATCAAGGTGCTTATTACGTTTAGATTTCAAAAGGGCACTTTCTCAGAAAAAGGTTCTTCGGTAATAATATTATAAACATTCGTGCGATTTTGTAGATAAATACATTAAGTGAGATACAGAGCAGGGAGGGAGAGAGGGGAAGAGAGGGGGTGGTGGGTGTCGGAGGGCACGTGATACAGAATAGGTTTGTTGTTAAAATTTGACAACATTTACACAAGTTTGTAGTAAATTATTGAAAACCTTTCTTTTAGACAAGTCATATTTTAATTTCCACATTATGCGTTTTCATGATTTTGTGTTTTGTATATGTATTAGCTCTCTTTGACATAAATTTTGACTTGTATAATACACCTTCTTACTAAGCGTTGTGGCATACATTTTTGCCCTTGAAATGTCAATTTTGCGAGAGCTTCCGGGGGCTTCGCGCCCTGGATCCCTACCGGAGCTTCACCCTGACCCGCCAGAGGCCCTTAAGCGGGCCCCAGGACCGCACGCCGACAAGTCGAGCGCATTGCGCTTTGATTTTGTGTTTTGTATATAGTGTATTATAGCTCTCTTTGATGAATTTTGACTTTATAATACACCTTCTTACTATACGTTATGACTTAACTTTATGCCCTTGAAATGTCTATTTTGCGAGAACTTCAAAGGGCTTTGCCCGTTAGACCCTACCGGGGTTTTGCCCCTGGACCCCACAAGGGGCCCTTGAACGAACCCCTGGATCCCACGCCCACAAGTCGAGCGCTTTGCGCTCGAAGTGACACCTACGGTGTCACCTCAAATACACCACTAAATGTCTTGTCGGTTTAATTCTATTCCCCCCCCCTCCCCCTCCCCCTCCCCCCAATATGAAAATTGTGGCTGCCACTGCGGGAGAGTAGTCCCAAATGTGATATATATATATATATATATATATATATATATATATATATATATATATATATATATATATATATATATATATATATATATATATATATATATATATATATATATATATATATATATATATATATATAATATATATATATATATATATATATATATATATATATATATATATATATATATATATATATATATATATGTATGTATATATATATATATATATATATATATATATATATATATATATATATATATATATATATATATATATGTATATACATATATATGTATATATATATATATATATAATATATGCATATACATATATATATATATATATATATGTATATATAAACATATATATATATATAATATATATAAATATATATATATCTATCTATATATATATATATATATATATATATATATATATATATATAAACATATATATATATATAATATATATATATATATATATATATATATATATATATATATATATATATATATATATATATATATATATATATATATATATATATATATATATATATATATATATATATATATATATATATATATATATATATATATATATATATATATATATATATATATATATATATATATATATATATATATATATATATATATATATATATATATATATATATATATATATATATATTATAGAATATTCCTATCGCCAGACTGTGGGTATCAAAATTGTATAATTACCTCCGCCAACGAAGTTGGACGGAGGTTACTGTTTTCGTCTCTGTAAATTTGCTACCTCAGGCTTATCGCAACATATAGTATATATGGCGATAAGGTATTGTACTCTGTTTTGTGCGTGGGTTGGTGGTGGGCATGGGTGGGTGGGTGGTGGCCATGGGTGGATGGGTGGTGGCCATGGGTGGGTGTGTGGGTGAGTGAACAAAATGTTGTGTCGCGTGTACTGGTGTACAGAGAAAACCGTATAAGCTATCATGTTGAAACTTGGTGGGAGGGTGTATGGTGAGTTGAACTTGTATCCTGCACAAGTTGGGTCATGTACCTTACAGGTAAAAGGTCAGAGTTCAAATAATTGATAGAAAATTGTCAATTTTGTTGCGCTTCCTGGGATAACCGTAAGTAATATTGGGTTGGTACTTGGTGGGTTGGTGGAAAGTGATGCAGGTTTGTAAGCTGCACAAAATGCAACATGCCACTGAAAAGTCATAGGTTAGAGGTCAAATAGTTAATTTGAATTGGTAATACTGGTCTATCGCGTCAAATGATTTATTGAAAACGGTCAATTTTATGTTGTGCTCCCGGGATAACAGATAACCGCAAGTTGCTACTTGATGGGTTGATGGAGGATAATATACAGTTGTGTCTCTAAAAAGTTGTGACATGTCGCTTAAAGTTCAAAGGTCAAATATAAGGCAAATTTTGCGCTGCATTTCGTTGGATAAATGTAATTGTTAAATTGTATTGATCCTCGATTGGTTGGGGTCCAGAGTTTGTTATTTGGTGGGTTGGTTTTTTAATAAAGACCCTTTTTGATTAGAAAAAGTAACGTTTTATAATGATTTCAACTCATTGTGTTGCTATGAATTGCAGGGTGACCTTGATATTGTCTTTTGAATCCTTTGCTTTTCACATGTCTATCATAAGTTCTTTGAAAAGTTTGTGAGTCTTTGCATGTGTCCATAGATAGAGGAAGGTAATAAAAAGTGGGGGCATGACCATTGAGGGCACATTATAACCTTAACCCTCCTGCCCCCTCCCTCTTCCCGAAATAAATTCTGGCCAAACCGATTATGTTATATTCGAGGCTTAGAAGTTAGTAGAACTAGAAAAGGTCATCAGCATATATATTGGAAAGTTGCCAATTTTCATTTCAACATTTAATGATAATGGGGAAAAATAGAAAAAGGGCTGTTTTTATGTAGAAAAGAGGCATCTGTCACATAGAAAAGGGGCTTTTTTCATCTAGAAATGGGCATCTATCATTTAGAAAGGGGCACTTTTGCCGATTATGGAAAAAGTGGGGGGCGTTCCCCAGTGCCCACGGTTCCTACACCTATACATGATGCGCCCGTATACGCGGGCCGAACATGGGAATGAGGGTTTTGATCGACTGAACTTATCTTAGCCTATTCTTACAAAACTTGCAGTGCCGTAACTAAGGGGGACAGGTGGCAGCCGCCCCGACCAGGGCCCTAAGGGGACCCGTAAAAAAAAAAGGTATTTAAAGAAAAACGGCCGTACACGGCCCCGCGGTTTGAACAAAAGATTTGAGCATCGTGATCTGGAATGACAACGGATACCTACTGGAGCCCGTCCGTCGTCGTCAGGGGCGTAATGATTTCAATTCATTGTGTTGCTATGAATTGCAGGGTGACCTTGATTTTGTCTTTTGAATCCTTTGCTTTTCACATGTCTATCATAAGTTCTTTGAAAAGTTTGTGAGTCTTTGCATGTGTCCATAGATAAAGGAAGGTAATAAAATGTGGGGGCATGACCATTGAGAGCACATTGGCTCTTTATGACGGGCGGAAGCCACTTGAAATGATAACATGTAGAATGAAAAGACTCAAATTCATTATCTCAGACCGGTATTGGCCTACTACTCTTTTAACAGATTTTTAATGGGGACCAGCATGATTTACCAGTGGAGGACCATATAGGAAAGGTGAACATCCGTCCCTACGTAATACGCTGACTTGTCGTGTTCCGGGTCGTATTTAAGCGTAAGAGATACCCGGTGATGACGACTCGAATAGGCTTCTAACCAGCTTGCCATGTCGGTCAAATATAGTGCCAGCCTAGATCATGTACAATTGTACACACTCTCTGTTGCTGCAGAAACATCTGATTACCGTTATCTGCTCAATGCTACGATGTACGGAGGCTCATGTATTCAGTCAATTAACGTAGAATGATATTATCCGCCCAAAAGCTTTTCAATTCTTTGTTCGCCATGTAAACGCGGGCACAAAGCACACGCGAAATAAGGACTCAAATAACACGATGATGATGATGATGATGATGATGATGACGTCATGTTTAAAAAGGTTGATGAGTAAGACAACATGACGTCATTTCAGAATATGTTTTTAGACCGCATGGATGCGTCGAAGTGGATCAGATGATTATATTGATTGATCATAACTATTTCCTCATCCCAAACTCTCCTTATTCGAACAACAGTGAGCCATGTCAAGCAGGTCATATTCTTAGCATGGGACAAACCCAGTCAAAATGATATTTTAAATTCTCAACGTGATAAGATTGGAGTAAAATCAGAATAGATTTAAAAACTGTGTGGAAGCTTTTTGTTTCAAAGTGCCTGGGATTATTATTATTCGGATCTCAAGGTTTTTTACTATTCTTGTTTTTTTAAAGTTTGTGGCATAATTTGGCTCAATAAGATACTCTCAGTGGCGTATCCAGAAGTGTTGCGAGTGGGCGATCGCCCCCCCACCCCCACCC
>JAIGNY010004072.1:1895000-1910000 GCA_020152595.1 Chiridota heheva
AAGTATTGCCTAGCATGTAATGCCTCAGGCTACCGAGTGAGGTGTTTATCTCACTACATCCGGTGAGACTGTGAGACTAGCCTCGTTCATTTCAAATTTCAAATAATATTATCTCCTTCACTATCTCTTTGTTACTCTTAAAAAAAAATTTTGGTGTAACAAATATTTTCAATTATGTTTATGAAACAGTAAAAATGTCTAAATAATACCATTCTTTCTATCACTTTTTAGACCTGGCTATTAAAATATTAGATTGGCACCGGAAGTTTTCTTCTACATTTCTCAACGCTGCCAATTTACATGACTTTTGCAAATAAAAACAACGTCATAAATTTATATAATTAGCAGTGCTGAAATTGATTGTAGTATAGTAACCATTAAAATACAACTTTCAATAAATAGCATCTAATTTGAAGTCAATATCTCTTTATTTAATAAAATGTAAAATATAGCTCTCAATTAAAAGATGGCGGATTTCGAGCATGGAGTTTACAATACTAGACCTGTCGCGTCCTGAAGGCCACTACAGAAAAGTACGTGAGCAGCCGCATTTGCTCTAAAGTGGCACTTCCCTGTTCACAGCGATCAAATTTACAACAGACAGACCGAGAGAAAACATGCATATTTAAAACTAACTTTCATATTCATCAGCAGTCACGTGATCATCAAGACCGGATTGGTGATGTTGCAAATAGACAGGCCCTTGTTTTATATGGTCTTGCGTAAATACGAACTGACGAATAGACCTAACGTACGTTTACGTACTCATTGTGTCACTCGTTGCTGCATTCTTAGATGCTGTGCGATTGACTTTTCATACTATCTCCAGTTCAGGGACCGCGGAGCAATTTTTGAATTTGGCGAAAATAAAAAATATATATTTGGGAAATATCGCTCATTTTCTGTCGTGACCGAGTCGTTTGCTCAGGGCACCGCAGGCCTATTTGTTTATTTATTTAGTAAAAATAGTTTAAAACATAGTTTAAAAACAATATATAAACTTTTATCTTTTTTTCTTTTTCTTTTTCCTATTGCCGTGAGGCGTGGGGCATATTCCTCACTGAATTCCGTCCGGCGCATAAGACTGTAAGAATCCTCCACAGTATCCGATAGGTCCTTTACGCACACGAGAATTTCAGATATGGCACATGTATTCCGGAAATTGCCAAAATTATATGTCTTTATTTTCCACAAGTTCCGATTTAAGACCGTGACACACCGAACGCGACGCGGCGAGCGATTTTTTAAACAAAATTGAATAAAACAAAAGAAAAGAAAAATTTTGAATTCTTGTTTTCATAGATGGATCGTCATCGCATGTCTATTCAGATGATAACTGAAAATTGATTGAAAGGGCATTTCTACGCCCATTATAGCAAAATTCGCGTCGCGACAGAAAATCGCGCCCCACTAAAGCGAATTTCTCCAGTTTGAACAAAAAAGCATCTAGCAAATTTTCCAGTATCACCAGACATGCCAGAAAGCCTCAATTAAAAACTGTATCGTGTGTAAGCAAAAAGTCAAAGCATCTTATAATATTTGTTTCCTGCATGATTATGTAAAATATCGCTCGCCGTGTCGCGTTCGGTGTGTTACAGCCTTAACTCTCGGTCGGGAAAAGCTCTCCAGATTGATCTTGATACCAGTCCCATTATTTCCTTTCCGTCCTAACAATTCTTAATCCAGTCTTGATCGTGACTGCAAAAAACGTGGATTATACATTTTGCGCCCTTTCTTTCTGCTGTTTGTACCAACAGACCAAAGTTCCTGTGAGTGCAGGGATACACGACGTATTGGAATAATTGTCAATACGTGGACTATACACTATACATGTTGTCCTTATATCCGCATTAAGTTTTTGACATGGGATACCACTTAAATTGTCCCTCAATAACATTTGTTTTCAAGTTGTCCAGGCAGATCATTTTTATTCAAACCAACTGACCAAGGAGCTGCTTTGGCCAAATCCGTATATTTGAGCTGTTGAATGTATACATCGTCACATACATAATTCTTCTTATCTTTTTTTCTTTCCAGTTTTCATGGATTTTGAATCTTGGAGAAAAAAACTAGTTATCACTTATAAACAGGTTGAAGCTTTATTTGTTGATTTATTTTTATTTTTTCATTTTCACGACCAACTGTCTACTGACCATGATAGATTTGACAAAAGTGTTATTCGTTGGAAAATTACAACGTTTTTGCCAAATAATCCAAATTCGATCATTCGATCACTGGCCAAAAAACCTTGCACGTCTGACGACGACGAGTGAACACACAACCTTTTTCATTGATCGAGGGAAGTGTGGATCTTTCTGCGGCGAATCGATACAAAACAGATGACTGACTCTTTTAACAACGACAAAAGCCTTTTGTCATGTAAATTTTCATTCTTGCAAGGCACAAGAGTGTTGTAAAATCGATAAAAGGGATTTAAATTTTTAAAGAGATGTAGCACGAGAGCCATATCTCGAATATAGGCTTAATTACATTTTTTTTATGTATTAAATCATTGCATTTGACTAGCCCACACTAAACGTATGTGGTTTTTCATTTTCCGCACTGGATTGTCCAAAATTTCACTGGATATCCTGAAATTTTGAAGACGGATAGTAAATAGGTGTTAAAGACCATTCTTTAACCTCGTCTTTTTAAGAAAAACACCAAAACAGATTGCTTATAATCTGTACCTGATTTTTGGGGTATTTTAAAGTACCCATCATTTAGGGTTGCACCCGGATTGAATGATGTATGGCAATACAAAATTCAGTATAGAAAGGCCAGGGCGGGGATGCATGACGTAGGTAGGGCCGTAATTCCCGGGGTACAATGGGGACATGTTCCCCCTCCCTCCTAAATTTGCAGAAAATTTTCACAAATTCAGTACATTTTGGGGGAAAGTTGCCTCTTGTCCCCCCACTTTTTCGATAAGAGGCCATGCATGTCCCCCCACTTTCCAAATGAGAATTACGGCGATTTTCGGTCAATTTTGGGGATATTTCTTTTAATGTTTGGGATATCACTTTCAATCTTTAAGAATTTTAATTCATTATCGTTTAATGTTTGGAAAATTTCCTTCATTTTGGGGCAATTTTTCTTTGCTTTCGGAACATTTTCTTCAATTTTCGGATAATTTCCTTCATTTTGGGCTTTTTTTGTATGTTTTTCGGTAAATGTTCTCAATTTGAGGGAATTTTTTTTCAGTGCTTGGGATATCTCTTTCAATATTTTAGAAATTTCTTTAATTCTTGTGCCATTCTCTTCAATTTTTTGAAAATTTCCTTCCTCTGGCGGAAATTTTTCTCCAATTTTTGGTAGATTTTTCATCAATTTTCAGGAAATTTCTTTTAAAGTTTGGGAAATCAATTACAATCTTTGAGAATTTTTTTCATTCCCGTGCCATTTTCTTCAATTTTTTGAAATTCCTCTGTTTATTTGGCGGCAATTTTTCTTCAATTTTCGGGAAATTTTCTTCAATGTTTCCTTCAACAGTTCAATCACTTTCAATCTTTGAGAAATTTTCTTCATTCTCGTGTAATTTTTGGAAATTCCCTTCATTTTGGGGCAATTTTTCTTCGCTTTTCGTTAAATAAACTTCAATTTTTGTGAAGTTTCCTTTAATTTGGGGCATTTTTTAATTCAATTTTGGGTGTTTTCCTCAATTTTGGGAAAATTTCCTTCAACTGGCAGCAATTTTTCTTGGATTTTCGATAAATGAATTTCATTTTTTGTGAACTTTCCTTTCATTTGGGGCATTTTTTTAATTTTACCACATGCAATAGGGAAGGTGAAATAGTTGCAGGGAGTACCTTTCTCCCTGCTCCCCGCTTATAAGACTCTGTACCCTTGTGTTATATGTTCCATTAATCATGACAAAACTGTTCATGAAACACGACTTCGTTTGTCTTGGCCCCCTGACATTTATCCTGGCTCCACCAGTTGGCAATCGGACTTCTTGGATAAAGAGCGTACTCTTTTTTTTTTTTTTATTTTTTTAAGGGGGTAATCATTATTTTAATATTTGTCCACTTTTATAAGGTGTATATGATATTCAATTAGTTTGAATATGTATTAAATAAAGTATTCAATGAATAAGTAATTATTTGTTTGAATAGTTCACACAAATAAGGCCTATTTGAAAATCATTGGTTTGAAATTTTTTAGGGCCATGCCCACCTCCACTCCACCCCCTTCCTCCCTTCTTGGTGTCGGGGGAACTGATTTACCAACAGCGTTTATGAATGTGAGGCAAGTTCCTTGACAATGAGTCGAGATTCCCTCTTTCAATCATTACAATTTACTCAGATAAGAATTTGAATTCCCGATTATCATTTCTAAAATGATAGAGAAGAAATTTCCCCTGAAAATTGAAAAAATTATTAACAGAGTATTATTGATATTTTCGGGTCAAAAAGCATACGTTAAAAGGGTCACAAAAGCGTGCACAAAGAAAAATATCACCTGCATATTTTTCTCGGTATACGACAGGTAATATATAATGTCTAAATTTCGCAAGTTCAGTTGGCAGGTTGGTCAAAAAACTCTTTCGCATCTTGAAAATGTTGGACCCACATACGCAGGGGCGTAGGACAATACAATGCAGGTCTGATAAATTAATTTTGAATCAAATTTGAGTCAGAATCTCTCCACATATTTTCTTATTCCAAAGAAATAATTTTCTGGAAATTTCCTTTAATGTCATAAAATTTGTTTCAATTTTCGGGAAATATCCTTTATTTTCGGAATATTCCATTACGGTATTGTCGGAAAATTCCTTTTTTGGGGGAAAATTCCTTATTTTCGGAAAATTCCTTGTTTTCGGAATTTTCATCAATTTTAGGAAAAGTTTCTGTTGCCAATTTTCCAAAAATAAATTCAATAATTTTACGAAATTGTCTTATTACCACCCCTCCCCCCTCTTTCACTGCGAGGTCACTTTTCAAGACACTCGCGCAATGTTTGAAATGCAATTGGCTCATCAACGAAAAAGAAAAAAGCATGATTTTTACACCACATCGTTTCTTCTACAATCCTCTATCATGGGCTATAAGAAAATGAAAATTCACGGGAGTATTACTTTAAAATTTTGAATTGGTAAATGAAATTTCGGTCATGGAAGCAATTTTTTTTATCTTTTTATAATATATATCTCCCAATTAAATGACGGCGGATTTGCAGCATGTACTTAGCAATACTAAACTTGCCCTGTCCCAGAGGCGTAGGAAGCGGGGGGACTGGGGAGCTTTATCCCCCAGTCAAAATTTAGGGGGGGAGCTAAACCATGCTTTATCCCCCCTCCCCCACTTCTCATATACGAAAAAACCCTTATAAGACTTATCTATACCCACTTTAAATAATATAACTTTATAGGATATTGTCATATGTTCTAATTTCTTTGATTATGTTAATAAAAAAAGGTAATGTAATTTCGATGGAGACTTTATTACTTCGTAGCACCCTCATAATCATTTTGAGGTGATCGAAGCTGTATTAACCATAACATTTGCGTGCTACCGCAGACTCAGAGTGCGGAAAGCATAATTTTTTTTCCCCAGGAGTGTTTAGGGCAACTTGCGTTTATTCCGTTGAAAATTAGACAGTGATTTAAAAGGATTTTCACTTGTGTATTCCTCTTTGCAAAAAAAGAGAAAAAGCGCCAAACATGCCCAAGAAACCATGCCAAAAACAAGGCTTCTGGGTGGGGATGGGGTTGAGGTCCGTGAAGAAATAAAGCTTCAGCCCCCTCCCTAAGAAAAAAATTGTTTCTACGCCACTGCCCTGTCCTGAGGGTCACGACTGATGGCCACGACAGACAAAAATAAAATACATTTTCTGTAAGATGCATAGTTTCAATAAATTTAAACTAAGGACGATGTCTCCAACCCTCCACAGTACACTTACACACTGGTCACTTATACAGATAACTCGGACAGAATATTAAACTTGGATATCTTCTTTAACGGAAAAGATATTAAAATAGTTTCTTCTCCATTTTATTTCTGTCGAAGTCCTCTTTCATATAAAATAAACTTGCATGACAACTGAACTAATCCTACTTGCTAATGTCATCCATTTTGTTTTAAACGACGCCGACGACAAACTTTTGCTTAAACATGAGCGTCCACTAAAAGCAGTGTCATCAGCAAAGGACTGCCAACACGTGGAATAATAGAAGTTTCCACGTATTCAAATCGTGTAGGTACGCTTTATGGGTCATTCATTTGTATTTCAAGTAAAACAATAATTCCCTACATTTCAAACTCTGTCTTACGAGTGGCAGTATCGGGCTCGTTCCATTTCATTGACCCGGTGGGCCGCAATCGGGATCATGCCGCATATAGTTTCCAGTTGGCACACTTGCCGCCGGTTGAGTAACCCTTACTCTAACGGTACTTTTTATTTTTTGACAACGCGCTTGGGAGACGGAGCCAACGATGGGGTACCCAAACCGGCGATAATATCGCAGCGTGTTTGTTTTGTTTTGTTGAAAACTCGCTTGGTAGACGGGGTCAAAAATGGGGCACCCAAAACGGCGATAATATCGCCGCGTGGTAGAGTAAGGGTTTAAGGACAAACTAATTATTGAAGGGGTCCACTATCTTCCGAACAGCAAAGTCGGGCTCGTTCCGCCTCAGTGTCCCGGTGGGCCGCCCGCCGGGATCATGCTGCATATATTTTCCAGTTGGCACACTTGCCGCCGGTTAAGCAAGCCTTACTCTACCGGCACTTTTTTGGAAGATGTGCTTGGGAGGCGGAGTCAAAGATGGGGCACCCAGAACGGCGATAATATTGCCACGTGGTGGAGTAAGTGTTTAAGTACAGGCTGATTATTTAAGGGTCCTCCGTCTTCCGAACAGCAAAGCTGAACTCGATCCACCTCAGTGACCCGGTGGGCCGCCTGCCGGAATCACGCCGCATATATTTTCGAGTTGGCACACTTGCCGCCGGTTGATTAACTCTTACTTTACCAACACTGTTTTGAACACGCGCTTGGGAGGCGGAGTCAAAGATGGGGCACCTAAAACGGCAATAATATTGTAGCATTGTAGAGTGATAGTTAAGCACAGGCTTACTATTTAAATTAACTTCACTTTTAACTCATAACAAAAAAAAACGAACTTCATTGATATAGTAGTCAACCTAAATTTTGGGGTAGGTATAAGCCTGTTTTTGATGGTGGGTAGCTAGCCTAAAAGTTCGGGCGCTTCTTGGACAGAACTCAAGGGGCACTTTAAAAAAAAGGTGAACTTTTGTCAGTTGAAAATTGCTGCTCACAAAATTATTGGGGCGCGCCCCCTCCCACCACGGCCCTCGGTGTCGGTATCCCTGGTAAAATGACATGCTTCAGTTGTTTCACATCAATATTAAATGTATGTAACAACTTCTGTATTATGTAATATTTGTAAGAGGGGATTTTTATTTGTTTCTAACGGGTTCAAGAATGATCTAGAATAATTTCATATAAGTTTAAAAAGGACGCCCCAGCCCGGTCCGCCCTCAACTTTCAAAAGGGCACCGCCTTCTTTCCTTACTTCCTTAGGGCAAGGGGGAAGTGCTTACCCCTCCCTCCCCCTCCCACCTTCCGTTGCCGCCACGGTTCCTACATCGCTGCAAAGCGCCAAAATACCAACGAGCCCCCAGGACTCTGGTTGCCCACTGCATAATGGAGCTTTAAAATCGTTTGAATATGTGAAAACCGTTTTTCAATTAAGCCTACAAAAACTTAAGCCTTAGCTGCAATATGATGCAAATTTTAATAACAATGTTTCCTTTTTAGGAAAATTGAAATCATATACAGACATACTTACCTCAAATACTGTATGTATAAAATGGGTTTTACATCCTTGCAACAAGACAGGCTTTTAAATATGGCATGTTTTCCTCATATTGCCTATATATTAGCCATATTTTGAGCAAATACCGTATTCGACGTATTAAACGTCTCTGCTCTAATAAGCGCCCGCCCAACATTTTACCATAATTTATTTGATTAATTTGAAGGCTTAATATACTCAAGTTTTGTTACATTCTTTGCTTATTTTGTATCTGGGCTCGCGATGTGTTTGTGGTGGTTATTGTGATTGTGGGCTAGTATAGAACCAGTTCACATATATGGACAATGAAGTTCGAATAACACACCGTCTGCCGCCCATAAGCATTGGCGCTCATTAGGAAGTAACTTTGGGCCTAACAAGTGGTGGAATTTTATTTTCGTAGGAGCCTCGGGCACAAATACACTTCCAAGTGACAATCATTATGCGAAATATGACTAATTTTTTAAAATTAATTTCTTTTCAAGTTCTCTTTCATGTAAGATGGACTTACTTGACCTATGAAGAAACTTTTCACAGATAAGTGATTTAAGGCATCAGTTATAAGACTCTTTTCTGTATGCAAACAAAAGATCTTCTTGTGAAGAGCCAGATAATATTACTGCAGGGAGCTGTTACTTTAAGCTCTCTGATTATTAAGACTGATGATTTTAAATTTTATAGCCTGAGTTATTCAATTGCGCTATTAAGATATATAGCTCATTCAGGCTATTCTAGTTTTAAAGCTTTAGTTTTTAAACGCATGTTATATCCCAAACGAGCTATCAACTACGAGTGATATACCCCAATTTGGCTATAGTTAACGTATCCGAACGAAAATCTGGATTTTGGGCTAACCTTTCTTAAGCTCAAAATCCTATACAGGGATGTTAAACTTAAAACTCACATACGTCTATTTTTAGCATTTGTTATGAGAGTGTTGAAACTCCTAGTCAAATAATATATAGATTTTTTTCTTTCTCTATTTGACTTTGAGAACACTTTTGAGTGAAGGAGCTCAAGGGAAAATATATCTTTATCTTGTATTTTACACTGTTAGTTGATTGGTACTTCTTTCAATAATTCAGTCCATTGGAAACTAATTTGGCCGTTTTTTGTCCGATTTTCAATGAATATTTGGCCGGTAAACTTGTGACAGACCTACCCTATTAATGCCGAGCAGGCAGGCATTCGTCCAGCTCTTCACATAAAGTAATAGTTACCGATAGAGGGATTTCATCACGGGACTCTAACTCATGGACTCTATTTTGCTGGGCAGCGGCGTAGTTGCGTTTCACGTGTCTTGACACAGCCCAGTCACATCACACGTACAACAAACATACTACATGCTCACCTACTAGTACCAGTTCGGCGAGTATTACTAAAAGCAATTTTTTTGTTCGCTTCCGATTTAACTTCATATTTTCTTTAAGCTTTATATATTCCCCGGGAATACGAAGAGTGAGTTTAACGCAAGCTGATTGTTTGTTATACTCCAACAAAGCCTACATATCTGATATAAAGTGCTCGCTACAAATTCTAGTGTGAACCAAGTTGAAGCCGTCGCGTCGTACAGCAGAGATTTACTTTGAACGTCGATCAAGATCAGGTGGAAATCGAGAAAATGTCTTTTTATTCTCCCGCACACATCTATTAGTGCAACCAACGGCACACCAAGATTCCGGCATAATTATCTTACAAGAATAATCTTATTATAACAACATGCAAACGTATGTATGTCTAATTAGGTGTACAGCAGACGACAGTGATTTTCCGACAAAATGGCGATGTAAACAAAGTCATGTAGCCTCGTGACGTCATTTGAGTCACCGTTATATGATATGATTACAACGTTTAACAGGAGCCTGTCCCACTGTAAGGTGGCACTTCCATGTTAGCATCGGTATTTTCTACACAATGGTGGCGTAGTAGTGAGGGCGAGGAGGTTAACCCTCCTCGTCATCACGTTATTGATTTGATCTCTTGCACCGTTTGTATTTAGAAGAAAGGGTCAGCAGGTATAGGTCATCAGAATATAGGTCATCAAGCATCCGATTCAAATGTGAGGTGAGGGCGTATGATCCCTAGAAGGCAATACTCGTGCGCGCGGTGAAATTGATAAGCTTTGATATGAATTTTTAAAACAACCTTAATCATTTTTGGTTCCGATGCAATAGGTGATGTCATGCATGTTAATGAATAGGCGGCGTTTAATGTAAACGTATCTTGTAATGCTTATATTCTAAGAACTTACTTTGCTTCATATTTGGTATAATTACTATTATCTTGTTAGCTAGTTCGTATACATGTTCATGATATGAAAATGTTAAATTTTAGTTATATGAGTAGTGGGCGGGGCTTAATATCATTTGCAAAAGGAAGAACAAAATCCATATTGTGCATTGGAACCTCAAAACCTTAGGTTTTTGAATAGTAAACACTGAATAATTTTTCCAACGACAACAATATGATAAAAATGAGATCTGATACAGTTAGTTAAAAATTTATGTTTTGTACACACAAAAAAAACCTCGCTTTTCGGAGACCGTAAGGTTAAATGCAACTTAAATTGCGTCAGATATATTTTCATCCATATTTTCGCTTGTTTGGGTGGGGGTTTAAACAGGGCGGGCTACTATGCACGCAACAAGACGGACTCAAGAAGAGGGCTCTTTCTATGACGTCATATCACAGTGAGAACAATGATAGGTACGCATGGGAACCCGAGGCACGGTCCTGGCCAAGCTGAAGAGCAATAAAACCAAAAGCTTTATGACAAAATTTAATCTATCGTACAATACAAATGATTTGTCAAAACCATAATGATGTACTGATCCAACAAGAAATGGAAATAACGCATTAAAAACAAGATTAATGAAGAGCACACATACCTTGCCTCTTCACCGTGAATGGAAGGAACTGCTTGCAAACCAACGGATGACTGGATGGTGGGCGATTTTTATATATTAAAAGAGGCCATGTGTCGGACTCAAACCTATATACAAGTGACTTTATTACGGAGGATGAGGTGTTGGTTCCGATCAGCCCACGGTACATTGTACGCATGATGTACCTAGGATATGTACAGCTAATGAGCTGTTTTTATGAGCACTGCTAACTTAACATCTTCTTTAATCAAAAAATTGGCCCGCAAGAGATAAAGGCAGAACGGAGATAAGAAGTTATTCATGGCGTTTCTTCTTGAGCTTAATGTAAAATCGTGACCATAAAAACAATGGTTATACCTTCTCTTTGGAAAATACAAATAAAATCCGACGACGGCTGTTTGGAAGCTGCCCCATCGCTTAAAGTTGTTAACTTCAAGTGAAATATATAGGTAGGATTGAAATAATCCTTAAACAGTAATTATTTTAATCAGGTTCTCTTTAAATAAACTTTGAATTCAAATTCAAGAAGGCAGATGACTGGATGACAGGATGTTATTTTCTTGTCGTCTGATCGTGAGCCTGATGAAGCACATGGACCACAGGCAAGTGCTGAGATTAAGGTGTTGAACTGCCGGGTTTGGATCCCTACAAATCTCCTAGCTATAGGCCTCCATTTTGGGGAGTATTTGATGATTGATTTTTTGCCAAATTACGTGACCATTTTTGTTGGAATTTCCTGTCACAAAAACCCAAAAGTAAAAAAATGACGAAGTCTGCATGCTTAAGATAAAACTGGCTGCATCTTCTTTAGATGAACACATTAAAAGAAAATACGTATGAACGAAGTACCAGTTGAGACATAAAACATGTTTTTTTCTGTTTTCACTTCAATACATTTTTTCTTCCAAGATTCACGTGTTCAGAGGAGAATTTTAAATGACGGCAAGGTAAGGGGGAGGGGGTGGGGGTGGATGTTCGTTCATTTGTCCACAGATAGTAATAATTTTAGTTTGTTCGTGCAAAAACGACCTTTATCTAGTCGACGCATCAGACGTCAATTTTTCTTTGAACAATTCCGCCCCCCTTTCTGTCTTTCAATTTCCTGGCTACGTCCCTGGTTGTATTGTTGAAAAAAAAATGACATTGGAGTGGCACGATTAAAGCAGTAACGGAACAAAGGAGGGGTACATCAAATATTGAAATGCAGAAAACATAACAATAAATAGTTATACCAAATATATATACAAAATATATTTTAAGATCGCGCACCCCATGTATGCCTATGATAGCCATCTACAAAAAAATTGACTGTTTGGAAAGTGTTAAAACAGAAGCGTGGGAAGGTGTGGGAGTGGAGGTGCAGGAGATAAATGACCCTCCCCCTGATTTGATTTCACCTTCCCGGTTGCGTGCGTCTTCCCGGTTGGGAGGTATAATACAAAATTAGTCGAAATTTCCCGAAACCTGCCCAAAGTTTCCCGAAAATGGACCAAAATTTTCCCAAAATACTCAAATTGAAGAAAGAAATTTTACGATAATGTAGGGAATTTTCCAAAGGTGAAGGGAACTGTCCCAGAAATAAAAGAAAATTTCCCAAAAATTTCAATATTTTTTTTTCAAGGGGAACTTTTAGCAGTGCAATTTTGCCATTTGTCACCAGGAAGTGTTATGAGCTTTTGGCCTCCTAAGAGCAGGGGAGTAGGAAGGGTCAAAAATCCAAACATTTCCCGGTGACAAGTGCAAAAATGACACTGGTAAATTCAGTTTCCATCAAGAATTGCTGCTAATCGGGCTGTCGGGAAACACCTTTCAATTTCCGAGGGATTTCTTTCATTTTCGGAAATTTTTCTTCCTTTTCGGGAAATTTTGGTAAGTTTTAGGGAAATTTTGGCCAATTTTGGGAAAATTTGGCTGGTTTTCTCAAAAATTTCGCCAATAGTTTACCAAAATATGCAATAATTTTCCCACATTTTCCAATTTTACGTTAATAATTTCTCAATTTCACCTCCCAATCGGGCAGAAAGAATGCAATCGTGAAGGTAAAATTTTCACGGGAGGGAAGAGGGGGGGGGGGCATATTTTCTCCCGCTTCCTACGCTTCTGCTCAAGAGATGACCATTCCTCACCTTGGAACTGCATCTATATATCGTAATGTTGCATGGAACATGTCAGAAGATTCGTGGCGGAAAAAAATCACAATTGCGGGAAAGTAACATAGCCTACACAACGTGGAAATGACGCGACACCACTGTCACATTGTCTCAAACTTTTGCTTCTTTCTATTTATCCAAATTGATATACGCTGCTGTGACTTTTGAGCCCTAAACTGCTAAATGTCGGAAAATCTAGCAAGGGGCCCGAGTCCCCGTACCCTCCCCTCCAAAACATAACTTCCCAAAGGAAGTCTAAGCCAGTGTGAATCATAACGTAATGTGTAATCAGGTAATATAAGTGACCAACAATTAGCATAACTCCTTAGAAAGGGCCGGTCGAGGCCGTCGACTTCAGAAACCTATAAGGACAGAATGAAAGCTCAATTGCAAATATATTAAAAAAAAACATTTCCATTGCCATTTAGCAATGATACGATTCTAGTTTGGCCAAATAACTAAAGTGTTTCGGCACTAGAAAACATTTCTTCATGCCCACTTCTTTGCAGGGAGTTCTTCCCCGGAGTTTTTCCGGTTTTATTTAGTCACAAAGAATGTAATGTTTTGACGCCATGGCATTCAAGCAGGGAGCTGCCGCACTTCCGCTGCCTCTACAATTGGGTTCCTTTTTTCGGCTTACTGGCCAGAAATAATCTTTCTTCTAACACATTGTTTACCTCTCTTTCTAATGGTAGTACCTAACAAATTTTGTAAATTGGACTTTACATGGAATTTCTATATATTTTTTGTTTACGTTTTTAAATTGCTCCTGATTCTTACTTTAAAGGTAATCACGCCGTATCAAACTTAACATTTTTCAAAATATATTAAAATCATTAATTTGATTTAGGAACGTTTGCAATTATTAAAAAAAAATCAAGTTAGAGTATCAAGATGGCGGATACTCGGCATGTACTCAACAATACTAGTCCTGCCGTCCTGAGGGCCACGACAGAAAAACATAACATAGGGCCTACACGTTACAACGTAGAGCTGTCGACGCTTCTTGATTGCTGATAAGAAGCGGCTAAAAAGATTGGACGTTTCCACTTTCTCGTAAATAACAACTGGAACTTACGATTCAACTGGAAATAATAGAACGCTAACTGAATTATAAGTCGCCTTTCGTATAAATTGAAGTTGTATCCACTATTTAAACAGTTTGACCAAAAAGATGAGCGCATCAGTATTGTAGAAATAATGATAAGTACCGTATAGCTCTCATCACCGATCTCGATAACAGAATATTACAAAATAATAACAATATTTACATCTTTAATTTTTCAAGGAAATTAGCTTCTATATCAGTATATAGGCAAAACATTTGAATCTTTGCCATAGAGTCATTTACCTATTAAGATCATTCATTATTTTGTGTCACAGTGTAGAAATTATATATGTTAATGATGTTATCTGAATTCATCAGATTTCGTTCATACATCAACACTTTCATACATTCCCGTGCTTCGGTTTCTGATTTTAATTGGGTGTGGCCGTCTTTGTAGCCTGTCGTACCGTCTGCACGAACATTCTAAAGAGCTGGTGTCGGTTATCTCATAGTGTCCTTCTTGAGTGGATTCTAAGCTATCGTACATATCCTCACTTTCAGTATCATTTCCTGATTGGATTTCTTCGTGTTGCAGCTGATGCTTGTGATAAGCCTCTGTCGTTTTTTGTTTGTAAACTCTTGCGTAGAGCTGAGAGGCATCTTGAATGGAACTGACTGGATGCAACATGGAGACCAACTCAAAGCGTTCAATTATACTTGAAGTCCCAACTTCAGCACATCCATAACTTTGAACACTTGAAAAGCCACATTCTATCTCATCGCTATAAGTTTCCTCCATCGTTTCCGGACTTTCTGACTCTTCTTCTAAATCGTTTGGTCTGTTGATATGGTCGATTATCTGGTAACTTCGAGGTCTTACCTTTCTTCTCACTACTGCATATGTCGGAGGTTTAGCAGGACCACCTGAACTGAAACAGTCTTGTACCATGTCTTCAATTTCCACTGGAGGAAACTCAGTCGAGTACGAATCAAGTGCTGAATCTGAGCTGATGTCTTCCTCTGAGTTGTCAGCTCCTTCTTCTAATTTTCTGTAGCTCTGATCCTCAAAGCCATTTGGATAGGATTCGAATGAGAACATACTT
>JAIGNY010004072.1:1915000-1917500 GCA_020152595.1 Chiridota heheva
ATATACCGTGTGTTGACGTGCAATTATGCAGAAGGAAATAGAAGACAAAGTATGTCGAATTCCGTGAACAAAGATTTATTCAAATACACAATTTTTAGACTTCCTAAGCCCTTCTTCAGTGTAGACATTTGACACGAAACTGTTAAGTTAAAACTTAAATAAAGCAAATGAAACGCATAACAGAGGAGAAACAGATATATCATAGTAGGCTTTTATTGGTGACGTAACAAGAACAGGCTTGCGCGTCTAGAATAAAATTACAACTTACACCCATAAAAATTACACCCATACATTTTTATACGCTATACGCAATGCGCGCAGAGGAGAGAAACTTTTACGTATTTTTAACTAAATCGGCCTAAAGATGCTAGATATTTGTTTAGGCCTTCTGTTATGGTTTGGTATTTGAAGATGTAGATGAGTTCAGCGGTTTTTCTGTCTTTATCAGACCTAAAACCACCTGCTAAAATGCAGAAGCGTAAGTCAGTAATATTGTGATGGTGTGTGTCTGTGTTAAAGTGCTTAGCAGTAAGAGGGTCATGTGTGTTGTTCCTGATGGAAGAGATATGGTTATTATATCGGAAGCGAAATTTAGTTTCAGTTTCTCCAATGTACTTTGCTTTGATGCACTTTTTGCAGTATAGTAGTAGATAAACCACATTGGGTAAATCGCGAGTGAAGGGTCCCGGTTTTGCAATGTGTTTACTTATTTTAATTTCATTCCTGGTGTCCATATGTTTACAAAGAATACATCTGGTCTTCGGCGTTCCCAACTCTGCTTGACTGCACGTCCAGTAAGATAAGGAACCAAGCATTGCATCAAGCTTATGCTAAACAGAAGCTTTTACCGTCAAGAATTGAGTCCTCTTGCGAAGCTCTTTCCAGCACCATTTCCGGCTCTGTTTTGGAAAAAACTTTGAAATACCCAGACCAATTACTGGTAAAAGAAAACATAAATTTGCATCAAAAATAAAGGAGTTAAAATTGACAAACTGATCAAAGAGTCACCGACTCTTTCCGAATTAGAACAGAGACATTTGCTACCGGACAGTTATTCTTTGGACATTGCTGCCAGGGAAGGTGAAACGGTTTTCGATCTCTCCAAGCGTGTCCTTCTCGCTGAGGAAACCGGATTGCTTAATCGTAGACTATCATTTTGTCCCAATAAGAAACTGAATGAAATTGAACTCTGCCAAGACATCAATGAATACACAAGACGTCTCCGCATAGCAGAGTATTCTCAATCATGGGATACAGATATTGACCCAGAACACATACCGACACCATTCAAGAAAATATCTTTTTGGACACCACCTTCTGGAAAAAACGCCACCCCGGACGCCCATATCAAGAACATTGAAATATCAACTTGACGATTATCTTTTTGCGGTAAAGAACGAACAAAGAAAATTAAGTGGCAACTTAACCAAAGGACAGCATACTGTTTTACAATCTCTTCGAAACGATAAGGATATCATTATCAAACCTGCTAATAAGGGAGGGTCGACAGTTATACTGGACAGAGAGAAATATATAGAGGAAGCTCACACACAACTCCATGAGAGTAAGTTTTACCAACCTCTGGATAATGATCCCACAAAGCTTTTAACCGAGAAATTCAAGTCCCTGCTGCTCGAACTTGAGCCCGAAACAAGAGACAAGGTGCAGAATTTAATTCTACCGAATCCTGCTGTTGGCCGCTTTTACACCTTACCGAAGATACGTAAGCTGGAATCTGTGGTGCGTTCTTCGGCTTCTTCGGTCAACAACGATGACCCAATCGAAACGGCCCGTCAGCTCGGAGTCAATCCTCCAGGACGACCCATTGTTTCCGCAACAGGCACTTTAACGGAGTTTTTTATCGGCCTTCGTGGATAGAGAGCTTCAGCTTCTTCTTTGCGCAATACCTAGTTACATTCAGGATACAACTCACTTTTTACGGAAATTGGAGCCGATTGTTAATTTACCAGAGGTCTGTCTACTGGTCACCCGGGATGTTAAGAGTCTGTATACTAATATTTCATATGAGGAAGGTGTCCTTGCTTGTAAAGATATCATTGCACGTAAATCTTCCTCCGTCACTTGAGGCGAGTACCTTGGCAAGTTGAACAAATTTATCCTTCAATCCAATTATTTTTCTTTCAATAGCGCCCTTTATTTGCAAAACAATGGGATAGCCATGAATACAAAAATGGCCCCATGTTACGCAAATATTTTTATGGCCAATCTTGAAGAAAAAAATTCTTGCTAAATGCACTTGCAAACCCCTGTGTTACTTCAGGTATATCGACGACATCTTCCTCATATGGACCCATGCCCTTCAAAAGCTCAATAAATTTGTATTTGCGCTTAATGAATTTCATCCAACTATTAAGTTCACTTGTGATAAATCCACAAAAAGCGTGCAATTTCTCGACGATCAAATACAAATCGTAAACAACAGCTTAGAAACATCAGTATAAACTTAACCCACATATAGACACACATACCTCAACTACAA